>JAPQLA010000023.1:1273711-1293976 GCA_029822935.1 Naso vlamingii | reverse complement strand
GTTATTTGGGCTCATAATGTGCAGCTACCTGTGTTTATTATATGAGGCACCATAGCTGCCTTGTTGTCGTCTGTTTTTTGGGGGATTTGTTAATATCAGAGGCGGCATAAACGTTTCTCCTATATGTGTTTGAGGGTGGTGTCATGTATACATCGTGTATTGTGTTAATGAGCTGTTGGCTTTAATTGAGTATGAGCTGTAAATCCTGTGTTGTTGAGATACAGGTAAATGACTTTATTATGCTGTTGGCTGTGAGTGTTCAGATAAATTCACATGCAGGTGTGAATATTTGTCTAATGCTACTGCTTCTGTGCTGTCCGCTTGTTGCTGTGGCTGGACTGAATTAGCGTATTAGTTTTGTTTTAGAGCTGGAATTGTCAGTAACTTTTGCAGTGCTATAGTAAATTATAACGCTGCAGTCCATCATAATTTACATAATTTGTATTTGCATAATTTACAACCTCCTCCTCCTCAAAACTAGTGTTAGCCTCCATATTTTCTTGGTATTGTCAGATGTCTGTCTTTAGAGCGACTCCCTTTTTCTACGTCACAGCTTTGGCTCCAAGGTTACAAAATAAAAGCACAAAAACAAAAAACAACATCAGAAGTCACTGTAGTGTATATATATAAGCATATTATTATGAAAATCTAGTTCCCACATTATTTTCCTACACATTGAGTGACTGGGGTCTCCAACCTGCACTATGCTCTTTAAGTAGCACTGAATCTGCTGTTTTACAGATCGTCTGAGTGACCTGATGAAGCTCACACGCCATCAAAGGTAAAAAGTAGTTGCTCAGCAGGTGTCATGCCTCAGTCAACCTGACGACAGCAGCCTGATGCTACTGACTGGCTGCACAGGATTTTGTTATGAAACATATGTTATGACTTTGCTACTTTTTGCATTCCAATTAATATTTCCATGTCATCGGCTATGAATAAAGCACTTTGACAAGCCTTTTGGTAATTTAAAAATCTGTTTGTTTCTGTTTGGTCCCTTGACACGCCCTTAGTCAAGCCCTGCAGCGGTTTCTTGCTTCCTGCCAGCATGGACAAGAAAGATAACAATACGCTTCTCAATAGTTTCTTTTTTTCTTTTTGTTATTTGCTTCTCTCTTGAGTTCCAGACACAAAGATAGATCCCATTCTTTCAACTGTGCATGCAGTAACAAGTAAGAGACGTGCAGAGCTTGCCCACCGCTAATTAGCCTAGTGCTAGCCTGCCTCCATCTAAAGTCATCAGATAAACTTTCAAACAACTCTAAACAGTCCACTGTGCTCGTCGTGACTTGTTTATTTACCATGTTATGTTATTTTTATACTCAGATTAGCTCTTTACATAATTTTAGCACTAAATCCGTTTCAGAAAGAAACTGACAGTGTGTGCTCATATCACTTCGGATGTGCTTGTAAGTAAATCAACAAAACAAAACATCTGTTAAAAAAATTTAGATTGCATTAAGGTCTAATCTAAGTCTAAAAATAACATAAGGTGGTAAATAAACAATCACAACCAGCACACAGGACCTTTTAGAGTTGTTGGAAAGTTTATCTGATGACTTTAGGTGGAGGCAGGCTAGCACTTCCCATTGACTACCAGTATTTGAGCTAAGCTAATTAGCGGTGGGGGAGCTCTGCCCGTCTCTACCTTGTTAACTGCACAAGATGTCCACAAGAGATGTACTCCAGTTGGCATTTGATTTCCAATCAAGTGACTGAAAACTGTTGTGAAATGCAAAATAATAGCATTTTAAATGTGTGTATGAAAAATGTAACTAATTGCAATTAACTATTGAAATTCAGCGATTAATGGTGATTAAAAAAAATTAAGAATTTGACAGCACTAGTAGAAAGTAAAAAATACTGCAGATTTTGCTTGTGTTTACGTGCAGCATACTATATACTACTTTTGGCCAAATCAGTATGAACTGCTAGCATAGTATGCAGTTTCGGAAGCAGCCAATGACCGGGTTTGCACCATGTGGTCTTCATAGCATGTACCCAACTTCTGTGTCACAACAAAAAGGGTCCGTGTTGCAAACGTCTCTCTATGACTTGTCCTGGTTCTCCCCCACTAAACAATGTCAGAGATCTGGCTCTTGCCGTTAAATTATCATCACCAAACTAAAGTAACAATTATACATTCCTGTATTTTCTCTCTTCTTCTCTTACACTACAGTATTCTCTTGCCCAGTCTGGCTGCTCAACATCTGACATTTTGAGAGTTGCCATACTTGCAGTGATCACTAAAGCTGCTCTGCAGTCTGCACCTGCAGCTCTCTGTGCATCCACCCCCTCCCTTAACTTGATCTCAGACAGCTGCTGCGAAGGATTAAGTCTGGTTTTTAAACAAACACAGCTCTGCAGCGTTTGGCAGGGGTGAGGGGCAGGGGTCCAGCTCCAGCCGCACCGAGAGTGACTCATCCCTGGGGAGAGTTAGAGAGAAAGGCCCCAGTGTAATCTGATGAGCCCCTGAAGCTCTTCCTCGGGGCCCGCTAAGAAAGACTTGTTTTGACTTTTTGTCCAGGTGAATTTCTCATAAAGAGGACAGTACAGTTTATCAATTTCAAATGCTGGAGTGAGGCAATAATTTTGACTGCCAATGGCCTTTCAGCCCTTGACAAGTAAAGGAGTGAACACAGCTCCATTTCAGGAAGAGGTGTAGTGCCTTTTACTACCTTTGTCACCCCCTTTCTGCATTTGGCCCTGCGTCACATCAGACAGGGGTCATCTCAGCAGATTAACTCAAAAAACAGATCCAAACGAAACATGCTGTGGGGAGCATCTATCACTTGCAGATGCAATCATGCTAAATGTGTCTATTTGCATCACCCCTTTTTTTCTAGCAGAAGGAGGGTTAGGGGAAGAGAGGGGTGGAGGTATTCATCTCTCTTGTAGTTGACAGTACCCATTAAAACGCCAAGCGTGCTGAGGACTGAGCCAGCAAGACGGCCGCAACTTGTTTCTCACACTGTTGTGACAGCAAATGCAAATAGCCTGACTTTCCCCCCGGAGAGAGACTGAGAGTGGCAGGCAGGAAAAAGAGCAGAAAAAGAGGAGAGTAAAAAAAGGAGATATGTATGATCAGCTAGTGGCAAAGGAAAATGAAGGGGAGAAAAACACTCCTCCCTCCTTTGGTCTCTTCTAATGACTAGCCCTTCCTCAACTCTGCCATCAAAATATTATATCAATAATTGCTGGCGAAAAATTAAACAAGTAAAACAATGAGATGGCCCTGGGGGCTGCCTTCCCCCTCCAAATTAGTCTGTGCATTTTAGAAGAAGGTCACTTCCTCCTCCTCTCCCTCCCATTCCACCCCCTCACGGCCCCCTCCCCTGCTTCCATTGGATCAGTGACACATTCTTCGGCGTGATAGCGCTGACCTGAGTTTGAATTTAGAGTGTTCATTAATAGGATATTATGCCATATGCTCACTACACTGTCTTATTGTAATGTCTGGCACTGGTTTAAGAATTTGTAATTAGTGCTGATATAATGAAAGAACTGGAGGGCTAACCGTGGTGCAAGAAAGAGATTTGCACTTTGGATTGTAAACTGGTGGAATTGGTCATCTGCTGACCCAGTGGCTCACTGAGTGCATGCTGGGAAAAGACTTTGGATGGGGTGTCTGTTTTACGAACATCTCCGGGGCAGAAATCAGTCCGAGCCAGTTCAAAATTCTCTGTGTCGCTGTTCTGGCGCAGCTTAAAGGCTTGGGAGTAAAATTATTTTATCAATATGTTTAAACTGAGATATATTACTCTGTCTCAAATCCTTGCGGAGACTCGAACAGACGATCCCCTCGGTGCCGTCTTGACCCAGCAGGTGCCTCATAGTAGGGAAGGTCAAAGAGGTGTCTATACTGCAGTGCCAGGACACTTCGGGAGCATCCAACTGTTCTGTATGATGGAAGTTTCAACTTAACGCTGCAGATGACAGTGTGTGCTTTTTCTTTTATAACAACACAACTGCTTCTGTGAGTGCAACCCCATGGCAAACACAGGCTGTGAGTGTTTGTCATTATCCACATTTGTCCAGTTAAACCACACTGAATCGTGGTGGTGTGACATGAAATAAAATATTCCCAATCTCCACACTATGTCCTCAAAGCCTGTCACCAGGGGAAGTGCAGCTTTGCAGCAATAAAATAAAATGTGCTTTCACATGAAAAAAAATTCAAAAAAGAAAAAGGAAACAGATTAATTACAGATAAATAAAAACAACGTAGCAAGGTAAACGGTACACTATGCTGTTGATATAACAGTCAGCTGCTTGCTTGAATTGAACTTTATCCTGCACGGCAAGAAGATGTCATATTTATTTACAGCAGAAAGTTTAAGCAGATTTTAGGTCTTTGTTAAAACCCTTTACATGAACAACACTGCTGTGACAACAAAATGGTTTCATGAAAATGATGTATGGAAAAACAACGTCAGGCAGAAGAGTTGAAGACACTTTAAAACATTTAGTCTGTTCTTCTCTCAGTCTTCTACTGCTTTTAGTCATGCCTTCGCATTTTCTTAAATATCACCCTACGCTTATTCAATATATAAATCCAACATTTTTGATGATCTTTTTTATCCTTCTTTCCAAACAAAAAACAACAACAAAAAAGCTGCTTTGAAACACTACATGTATATACTGCTAAATTCCCTAACACTGTTAGCATTGCCTGTGCATGATGTCCACCTTGCTGAGCTGCTGCAGCTTGCACATGTGCAGAGTCCACAGAGACGACCTTGCGGCTGTCACCTGTTTTTGGCCTTTGATAATGGCCATGATGATGATGATGATGATGTGCTTTTTACCCTTCATCAGAGAGACAAAGACAGAACAGGAGAAAGAACAGAAAAAAATACATACAGCCGCACACCTGATTTCTATTTCTGTGACATATTTTCAGATTAAAACTGTAGTTAAAGTGTCAACGCTGCTGGCTGATGACTTAAAATGTCTGCTACAGTTTTTGTCCTGGTTTAAGTCTAATTCCTACAAAGTCTTGAAGAGCTTTTTTATCATTGTCCAGCACCAAGCTTCATGATCCTTGACAGTCTGTACAAGAAGCTGTGGGTTCTCAGCAAAATCCAATGTCGACCCAGCCAGGTCAATATTAAATGCTAGTAAGAGCATCAAAGTTCCAAGAGAGGCACAGGTTTAAGGTAAAGCTCGCAGGGTTCATGAGCCAAAAGTAAAAATGACAACAATCTTTATCTTTAACAAACGAGTTTGGGAACCAAATGAAAGGGCAACTGCTTCACACGGTGCCCACGTATCAGAAAAGACTTTTCGCATTAAGGCTTTGTTCATTGCATCGCTGAGAGGAGTGACAGGGCAGCGTCTGTCTGTGTGGAGCTCAGAATGTGCTGTTTTCACTCATGACCTCAACCACTCTTCCCTCCCCCAGCAGCGATGGAGGCGGTACTTAATGTGACGTCCTGGTGCCGAGATGCTGTGCTCCCAACACTCATTTTTCTCTCACACACCATCACTGAGTACACCAGCACTAATTTTCATTCATAATGATCTTCATGGGCAGCGTTGAAGGATGAGGGTTTGAGTGGCTGTTCTCTTGGCGCTGTCCCAGCACTTTCTGCCCTGATGTGCTGTCATAATTACGCTGTCCGTGTTAAATGCCTATTGTGTAAATGTGCAGTGCAGCTGCCAACACAGGCAAAATATGGAGGGATTTTTCCATCACCAGACGTTAAGTAAATGCATACAATGTGGGTTAGGCTGAAAATCTTCCCTCACAGAGGGCAGGATGCTGGGAGCAATGTATAGAGCGAGACAATGACACAGGACGTCCTGCGCTGGCAGCTGCAAACGCAGTCAGACACTGATTAGAAAGAGGCATTAACTGATTCACATTTAATGGAGGAGACTTGCTGCTACTTCTGTTTGCTGCACTTTAATTTATCATCTCATATGCTGTGAGGTTCATCTATATTTGAACCAGTGATAAACGATCATGGACACATCCATTTCCAACATCATATCATGAGTTTATCTCACAGAAGCTAAAGTGTGTGCCAAAATGCTAAGTCACACAAACTGGTTTAACTGACTGAGACTGTCAGAGGTCAGGACCAAGTGTTACTGCTGCGGTGAAAACAGATTTCAAAAAGATTAAAAAAAAACAAAAAACAAAAACAGGCATATGACAAGAGGTTAAAGGCCAAGAAAGTAAACCCAAGACAGACAAACCCAGGAAGGCAGCTCACAAAAAAACAAAAACAAAAAACTTGTCCTGCACGAGGTTAGCAGGCCGCAATGTTGCTGCCAACAATGTCTTTAATGTCCATTTTAGGAAAAATCAAGGCAATGCATAATATACAAAAAAAGGAAAGTTCACTTATAATTAAGAGGTCACTTGTTACAAAACCCCTACTATCCACAAATGAAACTGCATGCTCAAAAAATAATTATCCTAAAACTGCTTAAAAAGGACACAAGATTCACATACAGAACGAGCCATAGTGTGTAAAATTCAACAAAGAAAAAAGTCCTGAATTCAGTGATTCATTCAAAATATGAACTGCATCATTATAAATGTACATAAATTCAACAGAGGTTGACCAAAAAAGATCATTTGTGAAAATAAAATAATATATATCGAAGTAGGTTTTACTTAGATTTGCTTAAAATTATTTTACTTACAAAACTTGCTTTTATTTATTTATTTATTTTTGTTTTGTTTTGTTTTGTTTTGTTTGTTACACTGCTGTTTGCAAGGTCCAGAATAAACTTCCACATTTTCAAGGTTCATTTGATTTTTTGTTTTCCTTCCTACAATATTCAGCATGCTGCAAGTTGCATAGTTCAGAAGATGAACTTTGTCAATGACATTATTTAACGTCAAGCAGCAGACGGGGTCAGATCAGGGACACATTAATCTTTCATTCTGTTTTCTTTCCTTTTGAATACATTTAGTAAAACTTACCGAAACATCTCCAGCTGCTGGACTATGAAATTGTCTGAATCAGTTCAAACCTTTTAATTTCTGATTTAATTACACAAACAAATCGGCACACATCAGTGTAAACGTGTTACAGCTTTACTCAAACAGCAACGGTTTATTCTCTGTTTGGCCAAAATGTGATTTTTTGAAAGTCCTCTGGCATAAAGACACAGCGGAATGAATTCTGCTGCGCTCCTGCACATGACATTGCACATAAATTTTCAATAAATTAGCTGCAGCCGTTTTATAGATTGATCACTCATCTCTTGCACACAGTGACAGGCAATGCTGGGGCTGAAATATTAATGCTGACAAATTAGGGATTTCTGAGTAAATGATGTCACATTGCATGGCTTCACTCAAATTGACTCCTTGGCATGAGGGCACATTTGCCAGCTCTGTAATACTCGCCTCCCCAGCTTCCCCTTCCCTCCTCTTGTCTCAAACCTGCTTTCTCCTCCCTCCCTCTCGCTCCTTTCTCAAATTGACATTCATTATTTTATCATTAAGCAGGAGTCATTCTTTTACTGCAACCCAGGAACCAAGAGAAAAGAAACAGGAGAGAAAACGAGGCACGGACCGACCGAAGCACAGCTCGGCCAGGTTTCACAGAGGCAATCGGAGCCCTTTTCTTTGTGACCTGCAGCCCCTGTTGAAAATGGCAGCATGTCGCACTGTGGAAGCAGCAATGTTACAGACTCTCTGGGGAAATACAGCTGCATGTATGAGCCGCAGACTGCTTGGTCAAGACGGCACACAAAGGTGTTGTCTGTCAAAGTCCCCGCAAGGATTCTGACCGGCTCCAATCACAGTGGGTTGGAATCAGTCAGCCCACGCACAGATGCATCTGGAACATCTGTAACAAACTAACTTCCAGTTTAACGCTCTACATTCTTCTCAACACTGGGATTGCATTTAGATTTACAGTGAAATTTATTTGTGCTGTGGAGATTACTGTCGATGTGTGGAGTCTCCAAAGTGTCACAAATAAAAGCTAGTGTTAGTGTTAGAAAAAAAAAAACCTCAATTCAGAGTTTGTTTCTGAGAGTAAAGTAACGAATAAGAAGAGATGACTTAGATTTTTCAGAATTCATGACACTTTTACTTTTTGACTTTAACCTCTAAAAAATTTCTAAAAAAACTTTTCCTATCTTTTTTTTTAGTAAACAGAGACAACATCATTCATATGCCATATATTTACTTTTTTAAAAATATATATCCTTTTAACTAAAAACAATATACATAAGGTTCAGGATTACGTGTACATTACTCATCAACTAAACTGATTTCACAACATAAAATGCTCAACACAAAAGATGAAAATAACTTCAGCAAAATATCTGCAAGCAACAAGAAAAGCTAAAAAAAACATGAGGGTGAAAAAGTCATTAAAACAACATCAAACATTAACAAATGCATATTTAATAAATTTAAGATGAATTTCAGAAACATTTGTTTCATATTTTTTGATTGTCATTTTTTATTGTGAAAAAATAGGAACCGACAAAACGTTTTTAGATTCTAAAGTCAAAAAAGTAAAGAACAGTGATCTGGTATATTATTTTAAAGCTGCAATAAAAAGTATTTTAAATGTGTCAGAGGGATTTAAGTTACATGTTTGTTTGTCTGGTTAAACACATTTTCTGTTAAAGTTTCACCTTAGTGCTTAAAAATGCTTTTACTGATAAATATAGTAATACAAATGGCACTATAAGAATAAACTCATGTCCTTCTTAAAAATATTTTATGCTTTTCTGATTGAAAAAAAAAATCCTTGTCAGCAGAAAACTCCCAACAATCATTTTATATGACATTATTATTTTGTAAGTGTGTCCGTACCTCACTTAGTGAATGCAGCACTGCTGAGTGAGACATACAGCCCACCTTCTCATTTACTTATGCATGGCTCCTACAATTCACCATTGTGGTTTTCCAGACGACGGAGAGAAAGGCCCTGCTCAGCAATAAGCCTCAGCTCATCTGCTGCTAGTCAGCCTGTAATGAATGAGCCCTGCATCTCAGATCAATACTATCTGCGAGGAATCACCAGCAGGCTGGACAGCCACACAACGACTGCTCACTGCTCTCTCTGTCGTGTGTGTGTGTGTGTGTGGACTGGAGTCACTCGTTCATAGTACGTCTCGTATGCGTGATGGCTGTTCCTTGTTTGTGAATTTTGTCATCACTGCAGGGAAAAACATGGATGCCAGTCACAAACAGCCAGGTCACCAAAATAAAATGTTTGCGTTGTTGCATTGCAAACCGAGGGTACATTAAATTTTTGTCTTTCATGGCAATCACATCAATGATGCCACATCACATTTCAAAGTACCCTGGATCGGATTTCATGTATTTACATCAGGAAGAGGGTATGCCAAACAGCAAAACATTGCTTGCCACAAGCCTAAATATAAGATTAGAAAAAAAAAAACAACAAAAAACAAAACAAAACAGATATTGGGAGGCAAAATATGATTTTTTCTTGCACATCACAAGTGTTTTTGTGTCTGAACATAAACAGACCATGAGTGAAATTTGAAGCTGAAAGACACAACTGGTTTTGATCTTGTCTTCATGTGTTTGACAAGACAAAAGGTGTTTTGTTTCCAAAATACCAGATGATGTTTTTTGGTTTGTTTGTTGTTTCTTTTGTTTTAATAGAGATGCACTTTGACATGCTTAGTGTTTTTCTTCACTAACAGGTGTGTATTCCAAAGATTTTTTTCATACTTCTGCTTTGACACACAAGTGAAAGTGGAACTGGTCACTGTGGAGACTCAGTGCCATCACTTATAACATCTGATTAACTGATCAAAGGGCAGCAAAAGCAAAGAGTTAAAATAGAGAAACTAGTGGTCAGTAACTCAAAGGAGGAATCTCTCTGACAAATTGTAATATTTTCTCACAACTCAATCATAAATGTTGGCATTGTAAGTTCCTGTAAAGCATGGATATACTGAAAGTTTATGTCTCCTTTCATTCAAAGTTTATAATTCATGAGAAATCTTTCTTATCAAATTCACACTGCTCAGCTCTGAGTGCATTACGTATGATTTTTTTAATGACAGTTTCATACAGTTTTTGTTCAAAAGCACTTACTAAATGCATCCTGCAGCAAACAACAATCTTAACTTAATTTACTTGTATTTACCAACAAGATTTTGAAAATGCTGCAAATGTAACTTTTAGACTTTTGACAGTCTGCTATGATCCAATTTGAAAAATAGGGCTCGATTCACACGATAAGTCTTTTTATTCCCAATTTGCCCAATTTGTCACCTATCTATCTGTACCTATCTGTTGCAGCCCCCGCCCTCTGGAACTCTCTCCCCGCAGAAATCCGTAACACCCCGTCTCTGGACACTTTCAAAACCACCCTGAAAACTCATTTGTTCAAACTGGCCTTCAGTCTTTAATTTCACCACCTCCCCCTGCATACCATTACTGCATCTTACTGTATCTGTTCTGTTGATTGTGTGGTTTTGTTTTGTCTGTTTGTGTATTCTATTTTAAGGTGCTATATAAATTAAAGTTGTTATTATTATTATTATTATTATCATTATTATTATTATTATTATTATTATCTATTTTTTTTGGCCACCTGCTTACATCGAGTGACTTCAATCTGAAAAAACTGCATTTACATTCTGTGAACATTTGAGCAGCTCTTTATCTAACAGCTCCTTGTTCCATTTCACAGATGGTATAAAACTGCTCCCAGACATATTCCAAATTGATCCACTGTCAATAAATGCTGAAAATGATCGTTGGTTCACGCCAAAATATGTTTTTGATGAAAGAAAGCGTTAAACTACCTAAGCTAACTGAATCCTATTTCCTGTGACTAATTTACTTCAACTCAGGTTTCACCAGTCAAATGCTTTTACTGTGAAGCTACAGCTCGAGGAAATGTTCAGTAGCATTAGCAGTAACTTAACACTGCGCACTTCACTTTCTTGTAGAAAGTTGGTGACCCAGATCACCAGTGGAGTCACCATGGCAACCCTATCACTATCACCAGAACCACACCCTGAGCACTGCGCTCACACAGCTAAGAGCCTTCTTGTAAATGGAATTGTTTCTGTGCAAATCCTGTATTTTGCTGTTACCTGTATGTAACATTACTATGTAACGTTACTCATAAACGATCATTGCATGTCTTGTTAGTCCTCGTTCTCCATTGCACTTTCACCATTTTGATTTTCTTTTCAGCCAAGAGTCCTTTGCACGTGCATTTTCCTCATTAAATGCAGAACTGTCGCATTTTTAATGACGTGGGACTCGCATTGACAGGGAATATCCAATCCGATTCATATCAGATTTATTTCCACATATGGATTAGTGACGGGAATTCCAGCTCTTTTCATTTGGCTCAGCTCACCAAGACGATCCGGCTCCCAAACTGCTCTTCATTTCATTTTTCTGCCATTTATAATTCAGCCAAATTTAGAGCTGTTTTACACTATGATCAGTATGTGTGCAGAAATATCACTGAAATTTTTCAATACAATTAGACTAAAACTTACGTACATCCCATCATTCACTTAAAAGAGCCGGCCTGGCCCAAAGAACTGACTCATTTGCGACCAACACATCACTAATATATCTGAGAATATCAGATCCCATGTGCTTTTTTTCCTGCTTACATGTTTATAATACATATCTGATCTGTGTCATGTAGTGTAAATCCAACCTAATGCTATTAGAAGATCTTAATTGTTTAGTAGAATGTATCTGTTCTACAGAATGCAAAACCATTGTTGAGACCATTGTTGAAACTCATTGTAGCTGCATTATCATTAACTCAAAAACTAGTGTTCTTAAATTTATGGTGACTTTGTGATAGACTATGATAGGAAGAGTTGACACTGAGAGAAATAAAGGTTATGTGGTCAACAAAGGTACTAACACTGCAAAGGTTAGGGTTAGGGGTTTAATTCCCTCTTGGGTCCAAACCATTCACAGAACTGTTAGAGTAAAATAATGTGTGAAGATTTTCTGCAGTATTTGTGTCTGTAGCGTGTCCTCTGACCTGGCTCTTGCTTTCACCTCAAAAATGTCAATTGGGAAGGAAAAAAAAGGAAACTGTCTGTGGTCTGTCCATCAACTGTGCTGATGAATAGAAATGGAATACCCTCCCCTCTCGCCTCAGTCCCTCGACACACACTTCTCTTTCTCTCCTCCCTGTTCTCAATGCAATCAAATGGCTTCACCACTGTCTGTCCTTTTTTTTTTTTTTTTCCATGCCAGCACGTTTTTGTAAGCAAATTACGCCGTCAGAACCTAGCAGTGCCTGCCCATCATGTCGAAGGAGGAAGTGGAATGTCACTTAGACAGCTGACTGACAAGGAGGCCCGCATGAGGAAAAACAAGATGAGGTGGAGGATAGATGAAGCAAGGGATGAAGAAAGAACTGAAGGAGGAAGAGAGGAAAGAAACAGAAAGGACACATGTCCCCTGGGTGTGGCAGTATCAAGTCAATCTGGAGGGCTAATTTGTGTCAGGGTTTGAATCCTATCTCCTTTAGAGGCCAGCAGAAGGTTGATAAAAACTGAAGTGGAATTGAAGTTGGATCCACAAGAGGATGGGGAGCATAACAATGGGACGGGGAGGGGAGTCTGAGCACTCTGCCCCCTCCTCTGATGCTCTGCCTATTTGCTCTTAATACCTCTGACCTTGCCCAGAGTGTTCCTGCCACTCTTTTTGTAACTTCCTTGCAGTCCTTAACAAACAACTCTTCAATTCAAAAACAGTTCATTTTAATTTGTTATGACAATGCTGTGCTCAGTACAGTAACTGCTGATATCTAGCAAGGATAATGACGCTCCTGATACAAAGTGTAAAAGGACCACATACAAGCATGGTTAGACAAACCCTCACAAGTCATTTTCAAGTGATATTTTGGATCGTCACATAAACAGGGAGTAATATTCTAATTGCTTCCATCACAATCACTGAGTTTAAAATGATAAAAGGGCGTTTTTCTTTTTGTCTGCCCACAAAGACAGAAACTCTCTTCAGCTGGCCAGTCAGAGTGTTCTTATGATAAAATGCTGGACCTAGCAAGAAGTGTGCTATGATATGAAAGGTATTGTGGAGTGAAACAAGGGAGTTCCTTAAACTCGAACAGGATGGACACTGTCAATGAAATGTCATTGGTTAGAGGACTTGATAAGACCACTTTGTCTCTATGGCAATGTTTACACGACTATGGCTATGTTTACACGAGAGCAGCCGTACTGAAAACAGAAAAGTCTTTTGTTTGCGTCCTTAAAAAAATCTGCATTTACATGAAGAAGCGAAAGCGCTTTGGTATGCATGGCAGGCCAGTAGTCAGCGTTGCGGTGATGACATACCATCGCAGCTGCTGAAGTTGTTAACTTGCTGTTGCTGCTACGCCCTAAGCAGCCACAAATTAAAGAATTTCAATAACTTCTAAAATAATTTTACAAACACATTCGAATTTGCCTCTGCAGACTGTCATCATACTCGACTTGCTTTCAGTGCACTGTAGGGGGATTAATCAGAGTTTGGTAGTGGCTACTGTGGAATGTATTGACTTGTGCTGGCATTAGCATTAGTGTAGTCACTATGTGCACATTGAGGAAGTAAATAAATCCGCATGGAATAAATACACAAGAAACAGGAACCGGTGCTTGCCTCTTTAGAAAGGTTTAACAAAGTTAACTGTCCTTCAGGAAGAAAAAGTCTGGAGTGCTCAGGAAGTTCAAAAAAGGTGATGAAGGTGCTCTGTGGTGTGGGATGCTAGACTTGAAAAAGGAAAAAAATCCAAGGCACTCTTCTGGCAAAAAGTGAAAAAAACAAACAAACAAACCTTTATTTAGATGGCTATTTCATGATGAAATGCTTAAAAACATTGACAATGCATGTTAAAAAAATGAGCTGAGCTGTCAACCCACGCGTAGCCACCAGCAGCCTTTTTCAAGCTTCAGCATTAACTGAACTTCATTTACCCCCCAAAAAAAACTTTATTGGAGCCTTCTTGAACAAGATGCTGACAGTAATCTGTGAAGCAGAGAGCAGAGTGCAGCGGTGTCTGAGCAGAGCGGGGGGGAGGGGGCAGGCACAGCACTGTGTGCATGAGATGGCATGCCCATATAAGGAAGTCCAGCACGCACTTATGTCACTGTAAAAACACTGTTTAAAAAACACTGTAAAACACAGCGTGCAGAGCTGACTGAAACAGCCTGCAGGGCTCACGACCAAATGCTTGAACCTCGTTATGTGACACTTTGGTATCGTTTAACATGATTATCCGATATTGTAACAGCATTTGTAGGTCAGAAAAGATGGAAAAACATAATAGGTCTTCTTTAAACAGTCATAAACACTTTGCCTTTAGTCTACTTAGATGATACATCTCATGACAAATAGTTTAAAAGCAACACTAACCCCTTTCACACAGAGATTGCCTTACCAAGCTCCTTTTATAACTCTGCCTTTCTTGTTTTACAATGAACCAAACAATGTTGGTGTGATGCCGTCCCAGTGAGGGATTTTGGCTATCATCAATTTGGTACCTTAACCATCTCCTCTGCTGGCTCAAAGGCGTAACAACAGTGACCTCCCGTTTTCCTTGATAACTTTTGTACAGATTGGTGAGACATAACAATCAAGGTAAAGGTAAAGGTAAAGCAGCTTTTATTGTCATTATACACTGAATTGTACAACAAAATTGCAAGGTTAGAGCAGAGGGTTAGACTGAGCCACTGCGACTGAGCGCACCGCCACACTGAGCCTACCTAACGCTAATGGCACAATATTTAGCCTTGAATGGGCCGTGTAAAAGGAGCTCCGTACTGAACTTTGCTTGCGTTGTACTCTCATACAGTCGATCGCGTGTGGCCTGTCTCATTATGAATTGGCATCAGCCAACAGGTACTACGTGCTTCCCAAAGACCTGCGGGTGATGGCTTTGTTCCAGACCTTATTCCACAAGCTTTCTCTCCTTCCCTTCCTCTTTCTGCTCTCTTCCTCTCATCCTCAAACAAACCCCCACCCCGACTCTCCTCTCTCCTTTGAGCTGTATTAACACCAGATTCCGCCTCCAAATAAAGGAAAAAAAAAAAAGAAAGTAGAAAATTAAGCACTTGAATATGGAATCAGACACGCACAAGACCTGTGAATGGGAGTGAAGGGAGGGGTGGATGGGACGTTTTAGGCAAATTTATGTATATTTGTTTCAGGCTTTGAATAAAAGCATAGCAGACATCTGTGGTGTCATGCTCATGGTGTTATGATGCCAGATCTTGAATTTCTTGAAAGCTCTGTGACTTTATTAGGGGATGGTGACCATAAGAAAGCATAAAAAAAGAAGGGATGAAGGCTGGTAGGATATTGTTCAGACAGCCCTTTAAGACCAACATTTTTGACCTTTCGCAGCTCTCAGGCATGGATCAACCTAATTGAGTTAGTCTGCCACTTTCATACAAACATACAGAACGGCCAGACGCAGCCACAGACACACACTGTGATTAGTGCTGTCTCATTCCCGTTCCCAGTATGGAAAGCTGACACACACACTTTCCAAGCCTAACACCACAGCTCACACTAATTTGAAGATGAGAGTCAATGTAGCAGAATTTGTATTGTATCAATCCCATATTTAAAATTATGTAATGCTAATAACACTGTAGTAGTTTGCTATTTCCCCTTCCATTCGTTTCAGTACAGATGTGGAATGTGTGTGAAAAATCAGACAGTCTGATATTTTTCTTATTAATAAGGGCAGATTAAGAGATTTGCCATTCGACGCTCAAGCCCACAACTGTCAAAACAGCAGGCAGGAAAAGCAAGTTTTTTTTTTTTTTTTTCTCCCCTCTGGAACAGCCCCCTCTAAGAATACATGAATACAGATCTGTGTGAGTGGGCATATTTATGAGAGATAAATGTGTTTTTCTGGGGTGTGTGGGTGTGAGTGCATATCTGTATGCATTTTAGGATTAAAACGGATATCAGTCAGTGTAACACAACTCATGCAGATTGATGGCATTTTTTCTGATTTGTCTCCAGTTTTTGTTGTTTTTGGATGTTGTGATCAATGTCACAGAGAATCTCTTGAAAAAACACTGATCTGCATCTTTTTACTAAAAGTTCATGTGTGGAAATAAAGCAACTGTTCGCCCTCTGTTAACACTGTCAATCACTAAAACACACAACCGTCTCTCAATGACCTTTGAACTTCTCCGTGGTTCTGATATCTTCAGCTGCCAATGTCACGGCCAAGGCTGGCAGCCCAGGCTTTGTCCTGGACGTCATCCTGTCTCCGCTGCCCATGGCAACCCCACTACCCCAGCCCTCACGCCCCCACCAACCCAACAAAGCCAGACAAATGATTTCGATTTGTCCTCTGCAGTCCGTGGAAGAAGTTATCGATACAATCCGCCAAATGATGTCAAGGATTTGTCAGCAAAGCTTATGAATGACAAAAACAGCCCCCCCCACCCACCCCCCACCCATCCCTCTCCTAACCTAAAAACACCTCTACTGCAGGCCAAGAAGATTGAGAGCCAGGAAACTTTATTGATTTCTTCTCCCTGCATCCTCACCCTCACCTTCTTAAATAGAAGCTTGAGCTACAAAGGCCAGAGCAGCAGCTTTTGTGTGCTAAAATGTGGCTAAAAGCTTTCTGGAAGGTTGAAGGAAGGGATTGAATTGGATATTGCACCTAATGCTGCCTCCAGCAGATGGGCTTTACAGCCGACTGCAGGAAAGGAGCTGTGTTTGGCTGGCAAGCTGGCTGGATGGTTGTTTGACTGGCTGGCTGACATCTCTGCATCCCCTCCTTCCTTTAGCTTGGGATGTTTGTGAAAAAGATCAGTGGGATGGAGGGTAAATAGCTCAACTTTGTGCTGCTGACAAAAGAGGGTGTTGGAAGGGTAGTGGGCTGAGCTGATGCCATTGAGAAATGGCCCGACAGAAGGGTGTGATGCCAAAGATGGTGTGTCTGGCTGGGAGTGGACGTGCTAAATGAGGGCTGGCGAGCGGTGCAGAAATGGAGAACAAATAAGAAGAGGGAGGAGTGGCACGTAAAGGCCAAAAGTAGACATGAGAGCGATCAAAGAGAAGAGCAATACTGTGGTGCACAAAAAATCTCTTCACCATACAAAGAGAGAGAGAGTATTTAAGGAGTCTTTCAGAGCAACTTATGATACTTCAGTATTCGTAAAACAGAGGGCTTGTTAGCATCTTGTTAATACCGTCGAACATCTTCTCCAGTGGCAGATTGGGGTGGGGACTGCATCCGACATATTTTGTAATGCTCTCAAACAGACAGACAATTACACTTTAGCACTTAATGGCACGATTGGACGGGTATGCAGAGGTGTGAAAGCGGTGGGTGTGTGTCTCTCTAGCTACTGCTTTTGATCCTTCACACAAAAACTTACATCACTTTACACTGGACAACAAAGTGCAGCCTGATAATGCATTTTGACAAGAGACCAAAGCAAACAGTGGGATGCCGACTGGAGGAGGCTTTTTAGCCTGCCTTTGTGTGGTCATTTGGAATAAAGAACCAATATAACAGACGTGTATGACAGACATTGTTTTATTATTAGGTCAGTTTCCTGTTCCATTAGATAAGGTTTGGAGCTGCCAAAACAAGCTCTGTAAATTGTTTTATGCTCAGCTAACCTTAGTAACATTAGCAAGCTAACAGTATAACCAGTCAGCATTATAAAATTTAATTGCCATCACATAAATTACTTGTTTTTGAAAGAGTTGATTGTACAACAGCTAATAGGAAGAGACAAAAAAAATTAAGAGGAAAAGGGGAGCTACAATCACCACAGTGTCACTGTAATGAGTTACATGGTGAACACGGTTTATTTCCTGGACCCTCTCTCTCCTCATGCTTAGCCTACTTTTCTCTGTATCTGTGTTCTTTTTCTGCATTGTAATAACAATAGCCATGTCTCCATTAATTATGAAGTGAATTTTAAGCAAACTTTTAAAATCTTGCAAAAAAGAAAACGCAAATTAAGAATAGCACAGCGGTGACAGACATCTCATATTTTGCTGCAAGAAATTCAGGTGGTTTTCAGAATTTAAATAAATCTACCCGCATTTGACCGTGACCCTGTTAAAAAGATTTCACCGCACATTTTGACCAGCGAGATGTGAAAATACTTACCAACTGGTAATTACCAGTTAACACAAGCTCAGGGTGAAGGCGACGTTACATGTGGCTGTAATAACAGTAGAAGGAGAGATTGCAAACTGGAAACAAAATATCGCGTCATTCTGTTGCTGATGTTCTTTAGATGAGTTCTAGGACTAATTCAGGCTCTTTGTTGCCCCACACACACCCGTTGTTGTTGTCAGCCATGTTTTTGTGTGTTATTAGAGAACACAGCAAAATCAGCTTCTTCTTCTACTACTTTTGGGGAGCAGAAACAGCAGACAAATATTCGCTATGTCACAATTTATATCACACAGCTGTTTCCGTCTCCCGTTTTGCACATTAACTGTTTTTCGTCAAAAGCAAAAAAAAAAAACAACAACACCTCAAGCAAGCGTAAAAATGATTTTGAGAAATTTAGGACTTCTTTTTTTTTCAAATTTTGTTGTTTTCATTAAATATTTCTAAAGCAATATATTTTAAAATGCATATCAAAATGTTTATGTAAACTTGGCTTATGTTGTTTTTGTTTGTTTCACAGGTAGGAAAACTGCAGTTCCATTACACTGTTATTTGAAGTATTTTAATTTAGTGTTACTTTTTTCTTGATTTTGATTCGGTGTTTGAGGTTAAGCATTTGAATTCAGTAAAGCAAGTTATCAGTTTTCACAGCTTTTATTTTCTCCACTGTTAACTTACTGCATCATTCACAATACCAGAGAGACGAGCAGTGTTTGTTCCAAAGTTGAGTTCAGGGTTGAAAATACAAAACAACAAGAACAACACCTGGTTTATTGACCAATCTTCTTAGATTAAAAAACAAAACCTTCAATGCACATTTGACTTTGAACTAAAGGGGACAAAAACTTAAAGAGAACAAAAAAGGGGACAAAATATGTATTAAAGGCATACAGTTGTGCCCTCTCTCACCAGCCCCCCACTTGGCCTTGTCCTCTCTGCATCGCAGGAGAACACACAAGGACTCCCATCTCCTGAGGTAAGCTCTTTGGCAAACAGAGTGCTGATTAAAACAAACAGGCCAGAGCTCCACTGCTGGGGAGGACAGGGCAAACAGGACTGGCGCAGCAGGAGGCCCGGAGATGACATGAACCAGACTGCAGCACAAAGAGCAGAGCAAAGACAAAGTTCTCATTTCAACGGCTGGCACAGCTCGACTAGGTGTGCTTCAAACTATTCTTTCTTGATTAAGCATTTGCAAAAGTTCTAGATAATACCTTGTATGTGGCAGATGTTTGGTATCACCCTGACTGAGGCTCCAAGGACGTAGCCTAGATGCAGCTGGTACTAAAAGGTGAGAAGAGACCACTCAATCATCCACCCACGGAGAGTAGTTTACAGTTTTTAGGCTTCACATATAATTCTTAATGTGCTTTGAAGAACTCTGAACAATAGCAAAAAGTGGATGTCAATAATCAAAAGAGATTCTTATTTTTTTAATTTTTATGCAAAAAAATTAAACAAATCAAAAATTTGGAGTCACCACTCAAAAGCATTGAACAAAAACTATACATTTTAATTACTGAGCTCTTTTCTTGACAGCTGTGCTTCTTGTTTTCATGCCAGAGAGATGAACCTGAACTCTGTGGTGAGAAAAGAGAATGAGTGCCATTTCTCAGTCTACTCAGTGGTTTAGTGTCAGCTTTAAAGAGCCAAGAATCCTGCCAAGACTAAGAAACAGATCTGCAGGCATTTACGAAGCATGTGAAATCGTCCTCCATGTTCTCATTCTGCTTTAATTCAATTAGACTCCACTTCAAATGAGCTGGGGACCACACATTCTTTACTCGCTCTGTTTTTTTATTGAGAGATGGTTTCCGATGTGTCAGGACTAAACTTTCACCTCATCACTTCGGACTCTCTGTATCTTCTGTGCTCACTAAAACCCTGATAAGCATCAGATGCTGAAGCGGTCAGCCAGGATCCGGACAGCTGTCCCGGGCCCTGAGTCAAGGGGGGGCCCAGTGGGCCCTCTAACTTTTAAATATTTTGTCTGAATAGGAAGTTAAAATATATATAAAAACTTTAAGTGTCATATTTGACTCATATTAAGGCATTTTATTTTCATATTCCTAATTTTCCATGACATAGTGGTCAAAAATTATTTTAATTACCCTCCCTAAAATCAAAAATGGTTTGGTCCAAA
>JAPQLA010000023.1:1251624-1273611 GCA_029822935.1 Naso vlamingii | reverse complement strand
TGTTGTTGTGTCCAGCACTCAGTTACCACATACAGTATGTGTCACCTGCTGAAGATGAGTGCTGCCGCTAAACAGCAATATGCTCGGTGCGCTGGGGACAGACACACCGCTGTCCAGCAGAGGCTTTTGGGGTGGGGGGGTCCCTTGACCGATCACCTTGTCCCAGGTACTGGCAGGACACACGGCGGGCCAAAGAGTCAACTAAGCAGCTCTGCAGCTCAGCATTCATGAGAAGCTGCTCTTATCGGCTGTAGTTTGTTTGTAGGATTTATGTTTTACTCGTTGCCATGTCGTCCTCTCGACTGGCAACGAGCCGTGACTGCTAGACTGTGCTGGACGAACCCCAAGAACCAGTTTACCTTGGTGGGGAAAAAAATACAACAAAATAAAAACAAAAAATGAGTAAAAAGGAGAAGCAGAATTATTAACACAGCACAACACTGAACTGCAAGAGAAGTGAGTAAGCAACAAGTGATTCTTTCCTACCCCAGAGGATCAACAGTACTTCTCAGAAAAGGAAAGAATATTAGACATGTAAACAAGTAGATGAACTAACAAATTATATGTATACATATAAGTATACTGACGATGTATCAAAACTATCAAATTAAATCTAAAACACAAACAATAAAACATAACTAACCAAAGAAGATGTTTTACAGAATGTCAGTGTTTACATATGATGCTGTTTGGTAGAAGTATTCCAGCAAAATGAACTGCAGACGCACTGATGTTGCTGTTCAGCAGTGTTGTGTAGTAACTAAGCAGAAATACTTTGTTACAGAACTTAAGTGGGTACGTTACTATTTCTGTCAACTTTCACTTTCACATTACTATATTTTCCAAAGAAAATGGACTTTCACTCCGTTACATTTCCCATAAGCATCTTATTTACTGCTTACTAAATAAAACCAGAAGAAATTTGATACTAGCAAATGATTTGTTTGTTTTGATTTGTTTTGGAAGCCAATAATGTTGGATCGCAGACTGTAAGAAGTTGGATCATTGGTTAATCATGTTAGGCGGGAGTGGAAACAGGTGCTCCTACGCTGCAGTACAAATACTGACTTTGTTTTTTTCTTTGTGTGCTGTCAAATATCATCGTAAGTTTGATTTTGAATCATTTTGTTGTGATGTGGAAGCAGTCGCCCAGTGACAGATTCAGCTTGAGCTAAATTTTTGCCTATCGTGTTTAAATCAGACCCATCAGAGTTTAGAAAGTTTAGGAAACTTTCTGAAAGCACTTTTTTTTTTAGCACTTTGCATTTTGTTTTATGACTGAGATATTCTGTCCTTATGTCAACCAGAGGCTACGTACATGAAAATGTTTTTAAAAAGTCAAACTTAACGGCATTTTACAAGTACTTTTACTTTCAATACTTCGGTATATTTAAATTCACTGTACTTTTGATACTTAAGTACAATAAATACCAGCTACTTTAAGACTAAGTTTTATTCTAATAGGCGACTTTCACTTTTACCAAAGGCATTTTCCAGTAAGGGATCTTTACTTTTACTCAAGTATGGCTTGTTGGTACTTTACCCAAGACTCTTATTCCCTTGAAGACTGTCATGTCGTAACTGCAGAATTCATAGTACTACAAGTAAATCTCCACAGGCTGATAAAGGCAAATCAGCTTAGGAAGAGGTAGCTAATATAAATGAGTCTTTCTCTGGTGTCATGCGAATCGCTGCCCAGTGCATCATGACAACAAAACCTGCTTGTGGGATTTAGGATAGGTCTGTTCACGTGCGCTCTTGGCCACTAAAACCATGAAATAGCCATCTGCGCTGCACTTCAACCTAGTTTGGGCTGGCAGAGGCTCCAGTGCAAGTTCAAAAGTGACACCAAAACTGCACCAGTGCATCTTTACTGACAAACACTTTGTTGTGCTGCTCCCCCAAGCTCGGTTCATGTTGGTTCACAAAAAACGACATCATACCAAATTATCAACACACCTGGACCTGCGCTCAGACCAGCTTTGCGGCGGTATGAAGAAAGAGCCCATAATGTCAGTAAAAACAACAATATTGGTATGAGTCTATCAGCACCTTAATAATTAGTGTAAGATTTAAAGGCCACACTGTGGCACAGCATATGATGAGTATGACTGTGTGTTATTAGTTAGCTGGAGTCAAACTGCTCATATGACAAGAAGGAATCAGCTGATTCCAATCAGCTAATGAAGCATGCCTGAACTAACCTGTGCTCCACTAAGACACTGAAAATGTCTTTTTTTGTTTCAATGCCTTTTTATCATTTTATTAGGTGTTAGGTGTTTTGTTAATTTCTTCTTTGTTTATGCTTTTAGCAATAATAAAAGAAGTGTTTTGTGTCAGAGAGAAATCATGGTGTTTTGTAACATCTTCCTGATATGGCACACTGATAGTCAACACAGTCAGGTGTGCACTGAGAGAGAAATCAAGCCCTGAACTGATCTACTGCGTTGTGTGATTGGCCAATGAGTCAGGTCGATACCTTTATTTAGACCCTACATAACAAACACACAGAGAGGACCAGTAAAAACTCCAGTGGTCCACAGGGACTCCAGAATTTGTCCCAGCATGCCGGCAGGGCTGGGACACCACAGGGTTAAGGTGTGAGCTTTGGTCAGCGCTGTTTTGTTCACGTTTTTTTATTATTATTATTTTTTTTTAATTAATTAATTAATTTTTTTAAACTAGGATTATTACTCTAAATAAATGTGCTTAACATAATGAGTATAAGTCATGGATCCAACAGGTGTGTAACCAATAACAACCTTTACTGTGTTGTATTTCTGTTATGTGACCTTTTCTGCCACATGAAATGAGTAGTGGGTGTAGGAGAACAGAATACTGCCAAATCTAACAGTCTGCGGTCTGATAAATTTTGAGCTGTGTTCCAAATCACATACTTCTGTACTAAACACTTAATATTTTGAGTGCATAAGTGCACGAAGTGCATTCATCCTGAAAAGTATGTGAAAATGCAGTGTACTACTCACACACTCAAAATGGTCCAAAAATTGAGTGTGAAATGATGAAACTTCACACCCTCAGTGAATACCACATTGGTTACGTAGCGGAAGCCTCGTAACAAACTTCTTAACTTTCAAAATGGTGGCAGAGAATTACAGCAAAGGGTTTTCTTGCACCACCAACCTGATGACTGTGAATGTCGCCATGTTGTACAGATGCAAGTTATACATGTTTTTGCAGAAAGCACCACTATGTAAAAATACTTTTGTCAGATAGCCGCTGTCAGTAATGATGGGTTTGTAATGATTTGGTGCCGTTAGCGTGCTAGCTAACATGAGCATCTGCTAGCTAGCTAACGTGCTAGGACGGCACATTTGGCACTTACGTTGTGGTGTGCATTAGGTTTATATGTGATATATTGACATCTTTACTGTAGAACATTCTTCAATACAAGTTAAATTAACTAAATAGCGGGTGAAAACAGCTGAACAAGAAGAGGCGTTAATGTAACCATCGTCACTTGCTGAAAGTGCAAAATGGCAGTGCACGATTTGGAACAACACTACCCTGTCAAGATTGGTTCAGCACACAATAAGATTTTACTGCACTAATGGAAGTATGCAATTTAGAAACAGAGCTTTGGTCTTTAGTCTCCTACACACCAAACTGACAACAAAAAAACAAACTGTGACAAAAGACGAGCTGCAGCACTGTGTTTTATTTGTTGCTGTTGGGCCAAAAAGTAGCTCTATTCACACTGCGAAGACAACAGCTGGCGACCAACAGGCTCGAACGTGCTGCGCCTGCACCAAGGCAAATCCCTCTCCACAGATATACATACTGTTGTTTTGATTAAGAGGCACTTTTTGAACCCACTCTCGCTAAAAATGCTACTTCTTACTCACAATATATTTGATAAAAGGTTACAAATTTTAATTTAAAGTTACATGCTAGTGAAGAGGCCCAACAGCCAATCAGAGTGATTTCTCTCACAGAGGAGTGGCCGCCAATTGTACGTGTTGAAAAAAGACTTTGACAAGTGCGAAGCAGTTCTGACGCTGTTAACACCATGCTGACCAGAGCTGCTGACTCTCTCTGCTCTGACTGTCCCGCCCCCTGACCATCGGCCCGGTGTGTAGGAACCTTTAGCTGTCAGGGATGTTGACTGCATGTGGAAATGATTGACAGGAGGAGGGTTCAAACAGAAAAGTTAACTGTAAGAGAAAATAATGTAGACCTACATATAATGACTCGTTTCAACATGGAGGATTTTTTTCAAAATGTTAAACTATTTATAAGCAAATACAGAAAGATATTAGAAATTATTTGTAATCATGTTGGGAAAAACAGTCTGAGTTAACACTTCGGGTGCAAAAACTTAAAGAATTAGCAGATGAGTCTAATCACACTCTCCTTTTTGGGAGATTTAATGAGTTGTATGTAATGGCTATTAGGCTGAAACGGTCTTTGTCAAGTCTGGGACTGTTGGCTGTGCGATAGTGAGTCTCAACAGTAATCCCCACTGGGAGTGACATCCAGACGAACAGCTACAAAATGCTAGAAGCCCCTCTGACCTTAGCTGACACCTTCTTTTGACCTTGGTTTGACTTTAGAGTGAAGTCCCTGAGCTTTCAAATAGAAACCCAGCACCATAACAGACATTTTCTCATCCATTTCTTTCTTTTTCATCTCACTCTGCTTTCCCCATTAAATAGCCTCCCCCCTCCATATTTATAGAGGCTTACAAATGGGGCCAGGACACATGGCTGCTGCTCCTCGGATACCCAATCTGTCTGCCACTTATCTGAGGGATTACTGTGGTGAGGGCCAGCTACCGCAGATTAGAGACAAAGGCCAAATTAAAACAGGGCCTATCAACAAACACCGGGACATGATGACAGAGAGGTGATCCAATTACACTGATAACCCACCGATCCCCACGTGCTGCAGGAGACACTGGAACAAACAGAGGTAAACAGATACACACGGCAGCACACGTCAATAGAGATGCACATGCATGCGGACACAATGGCAAGTGCGAGGCAGTTAACGAACAGAGCTGCATTGCAACACAGCTGTGAAAAATTGAAGCAGGTTTATTGTTATCTGTTAAAACAGTGTTCATTATTTTCACAGTATAGCATTTGTGACATCAATAAAAAGGTTTCTGAGACTTTGTTTTTGGGTTTGGTTGGGTTTAAGCACACGGATGGAGCTGAGGTAAAGCTACAATATACTCAGGCCGATTCCTCCCTTCTGACCAAAGTTAGCAAAGGCCTGATTATCTGATGGTTCTAAAGATTATCTTGCCAAGTTTTCCCGTGGTCTGAGGTATGTAATGAGCAGAGCCGGCCCTCTCTATATGCACACTACCTAAGCTGTGAGGTCCACAAGGGCCCCGCCTCCACCTTCTGTCAAAGCCTGTGTCAGTGCTTACAGCTGAGAGATGAGAGCATGAAGCGTCAGTATCCCTCTGGTCACGAAAAGTTAAAAAAAGCAACAACATGAGAGTAACTTGTGGGAAAAGCAATCAGGTAAACATGTTTTGTCCCTCTCCTAGTGTGATATAAGCAAGTAACAGTAATGTTAAGGTCAGGTAGGTAGGCTATGCTAGCTTGCCTTGCAGAGTTAGTGAGTCACACTGTCCTCTGTCGTGCTAACGTTCGCAGGGATGGACAGTGCATCCCCTCTCTGTCAGCACCTTGCTCACTGTGTTCTGAAAGAGCTCAGAGTAAACATAAGCATTTATTATGTTTGGTAGAGGACAACAGGCAACAGTGTGTAAATAAACTGCAGCTCGGAAAATATAGGAGAGGCACAGGAGGCAGTGTGCATAAAAATGCGCTAATGTGGGCCTGCATGAAAAAAAAAAACAAGACATAAAAACCCCCTCGTCTTTCAGCAGTAACTTCTGTGGCCTCAGTCCAGACGGTGTATTGGCTCATCAGGATTCCTCCTCCTCGGTGCACATATTATTCAGCCAAGAAAGTGATCAGCCAGTTTAGTCTGTCAGTCGAGATTTGTTCAGGTGGAAATATATTTTCACATCATTTAGCCATTTCTCCAGTAAAGGTATAAATTATCTGTAAAACAGTACCCAAGTACCCAAGCTTAAAGTAGTCATTGTTCAGTAAAGTGACCCTTGCTGTCAGTGTTCATTATTATATCTGATATTTTTGGATTAATATTACTACTAATTTATGCACTGCATTTTACTGCTGCAGATGTTTAAGGCTGAGCTCATTTTAACTAGCTTACTCTATATACTCCTGGGTAGTTTAATCCGCAGTAATGCATTATATTAAACAAGATAATCATATATTTTGAATGGAGCTGTCCTGTGAGAAAGATGTTTCTCTAAAAACAAAAATTCACATCATAGGTCTGTGACAATGTATTTTGCATCTAATACAAGGGCATTTTTAAAGTTGTTTTTTTTTTTTTTTGGCAGCTTAAAAGTAGAATTTTCTCAATCCATGAAGGATACAAGTGTAGTGAACCAATTGCCAGGCAGCAGGGTTGTGGTTATGGTTCTCATATATATATATATATATATATAATATTCCAGTCAATAAATATTGCTTGTTTACACTTCATGTTGTTTTTTATAGGTGTGCTTATTTTTAATTCCATTAGAAGGAGCGTGCTGTTTGAAAGCAGGGAGGATTGTTTTTGACGCACAATGGTGATAGTTTTGACTGTGCAACAAAGGTTTACACGGCTCTCAGGTTAGGTATAGGAGGGCCCCTTATCAGAATTTTGCTCAGGGCCCCAGGGGGGCTAGGGCCGACTCTGTTAAGAGTGATTTTTCCTTCCTTGATCTGCTCAGAAGTTCGGGGCCGCTCCAATTTGAAATAGTAAATTTTAAACATGTTCAGTATTTAGGATGAGAAATCCTGGAGTGTCAAGTGGAACAGACCGATAGCCAATCAGAAAGCAAGCTGACTGAAGACGCACATCAAACAAAGCCATGGCGACAATGATAAATGTGAAGCACATTGTTTGATGGACCTCATAAATGGAGGACCAACTTGTAAAAAAGCATGTGTGTATGCAATGTGTCCTGTAAAACATACCACAATCAAAGTGACAAGGACAGGAGTTGGACCGAAATTGCTACCACAGTGGATGTACCAAGTAGCTAACTTAGCTAACGGCAAGCTACCAGGTAGTCCGCCTTGTTTTTTACTCTACAGTCATGTTTGACTGGACAAGATTTTGAGTTTTGAGAATCAAAACTCTGGTTGTTGGTGGATGGTTTGTGTGTGGTCTGCTGTGCTGGTAATCTTGTAGCACACTACACTGTAGGAACAAAACTGTTAAATCTGACATTATCTGTCATCACGTGTGGGGTCTCACATTTTTGAAAATCGGTTAAGATTTTACATCTTTAAGTGTGAGCTGAGCTTGAGCCATGCACCTAACACGACTGAGATTGGCTGAGACACCTGTTAATAGAGTGGCTAAGCAACGCCTCTTCCTGTGGACCCCATGGGACCTTATTCTGGAAAAATGTTGTACAGTAGTCAATGGACAGAGACAAATTATCTTTTCATCTCGTTTAAATTGTGCCCTCATTCTCAAATATGATGTCTGCCATAAAGTCGCAGTTTGTCGTGAAGATGGTTAAGTACCACTTAGTTTTTGTGAAGCTGCTCGGGATACAACAACTGTTGTCTAGCACAAGATATTTCACCAACACTAACATGGCTGTAATGTTAGCACAGTTTCTTTGGTTCCTTCAGAACGAGGGAAAATGGCTTAAAACAGATCAAAATCATTCCAAGCATGGGCATGTTGAGAGCTGCAGCTAGCTAGCAGTAGTTAGTCTCTTCTGTCAGAGATCGTTGTTAAGACGTCACTTGCGCCACGATCAGGTGTGTCATCTTTCTAAATACTTCTTTTTAAAGTCTTATGCTTAAGCAATGTGTGATAAACTGAGACTTTCTTGACTTGAAAAAGTATTTTTTTTAAATTAACAATAATCATATTTGAGATTGGTGGAACAATTTTAACAGGATCAAAAAAAGAATTAGTCTCTTTCCATTGACTACCATTCATATTTTTCCAAAATAAGGTCCCATGGAATTGGAAGTAGAGGGATGGGACATTCTATTAAACGAAATGTTCTCAACACCTCAGTCTGACAAAAATAAAAAAGCAGCAGAAGTGCATTAAAAGCAGATACTGGTTTTAATTAAGACACTTGATTACAAGGAAATTTGCTGGACATTTTGGAGCTTTACAACAACAACATGTGACTTTGACCGCAAACAACAGCTTCGGAAAACGCAGCTTAACGATGCATGTTACTGCGTCACACAAAACAGCAATTTCATTAAAACTAGGTCATATTTTACAGAGAAAATGTCTTCTGGTTTTCCCTCTGGTGTCCTTCGACTGCTTTGTCTGTCTGCAGCCTTTTATTTAGTGGAGCTGTCCCCAACGACTACCAGCTGCTGCAGCTGCAGCTTCAGTCTGCAGGCAGCCCACATGTTGCTTTTCAGGAACCTTCGTGAATCACAGAGTTGAGACAGAGCAGTCGTAGGACATCATATCTATAAAATATTACCCAAAAACATAAAATGAAGAAAAAATAAAATAAATAAAATATGAAGCAAGGCAGGAAGCACTGGTTCCCAGATCTCGTGAGTGTGTTGCTGAGACAGAGACAGGTCTCAGACAAGGTTCATTTTCTCCTGATTTGTGTGTCTGAAAAATGCCAGTTTTTTAAGAATGTTCAGAAGATACGTGTTGTTGGGTCCAATATGTATCTCGGTGACGATGGGGTGAAGAAATTGCTCATAATCTGTGATCGTGTTCATTTCTTCCATAAGAATGAGTGAAAATTTTAAACTGCATCCTGTCTTCCAAAAGGGCAGAGCGACGGTGAAACCCATGTGACACTGATACAGACAATGAACGGTCAGTGAGAGGTCTCGGTTTCTTAACCATCTCTGGCTGCACAGGTGTTCTAATCACTGTCGATAGCAAAGTTACTTCTCAACGGTCCAATCAAATTGCTCCTAAACATTGTAAATAATTATCAGTGGCAGGTGACTCACATGCGTCTGAAGAAACTTGGCCTTGTCCTGACAAAGTTGTTGTAAAATAACTGCACTTGACCTTTATCGTTCTTATGACCTCAGCATTTGTAAACTCCTCTCTGTTGCCACTTGAATATCACACACAAAAAAACTCCACATACCTGGATCAAATCACTGTATGGTTGTCCTAGCGTTTTGTTTGGGAATACATTTGCAATGAAAGGTTTTCATAGCTATCAACAATTCCGTACAGCATTGAGAACCCACTCCAAGGACCTTTTATTTGTCTGCACAAGTTATTGTCTCAGGATTGCTGTTGCTTGTAATAAATCTTATACATTAAGCCTTTTTTTTTTTTTTTTCCTGAAGATGAGTGGCCCTCTCCTGTCTTCACCATGGACAATACGGTCTCAAGGAAAAATAAGGCTACCAATGTGTTTGTTTAAGTTTTTGGATTTCAATACAAGAGATTCATTCAACACATTCAAGAGGACGCAGTTTGTTAACATGATACTAAAACACCGACACCAACGACACATCCGACACAGAGAGCGTTCATGGAAACCAAAAGGCAAATGTAAAGAGGTGAAGAAAAGCTCCAACGACAAGATCAGCAGTGATGACAGATAAAAGGGAGACTAAAAATAGCATCAAGTGAGATAATAGATAATACAGTGTCAAATAAGCAAATGACAGTAATTTATAACAAGGAGCTTCATAAAAATGAAATAAATTGTCTTTGCACTCTTTTTCATCACAGCGCTGTAATGACAGTGTCATATCTTTGACTCCAGCTGTAATGGAAAAGCCACAATGCAAGAACTAACTAGGAAGTGAGTGACAAGGAAGTATGAGCTCACCGCGGCCCCCGACACTGCCCTCAGCGCCGGCAGCAGACAGCCACCAACCTCACACTCTCCTCTTGGCCTATCACGGGCGAGCTCATTACCGCCACAGCCCTATTGTGTTAATTGAAGCCACGCTAACTACACCGTTCCTCCTGCTCTATAAAAGCAGAAGACTCGTCACCCTTGCTGGCCGCTTCTCCCTCCAGCTACACAGGTAATTGAATTGTGGCAGGTCTCTCAGTAAGCTGGCTTGTTTTAATAACTTCACTAGATTATGTTTAATAAGTGTGCCGTAAACGCTCTTTTCGGCAGGCCATGGAGGATGAAGAAGGTCAAATGTGATAATAGAAATGAGGAAAAGCGCCATTTTATTTGCCCTGCTCTCGGGACAGATGTAATCACTGCAGCCTATCTCCTTGTCTGTATGGTGTAAAGTTCAACTGAGGGCCACAGTGCTGGAGACAGCAGAGTTAAAGTAGATCAGCTGCAATACAGAGATGACATTACCTCGAGTTTCCTTGTCTGTATGCTTGTTTTATATCTTACCAGCTGTCATGTTTGCCATGTAAATATCCAGCTGTGACGCTCTCAAAACACCAACAGGATGTACCATGAGTGGGCTAAGAAATTAAAATAACTGAATTGTAAAATGGAGCATCAGTTTTAACTTTGTTAAATTTTGTAAATTCTGTGCCTATTTAAGTATACTAGAGACCGAATACTACAGGGCACTCCCACTACGACACTAAACACTGTTTGCTTAAAAGATGTGTGTCGGCAGGTGTTTATGCTTAAATGAAGTGACGGATGCCATCAGTGACACAAGCTGTGATCTCCATGGTAACCAACTGGACGCCTATCCGTATAGCCTAGTGGTATCTGGGGTAACTAGCTACTTGCAGTTCATAAAAAATGGCAAGATGCTTTGACAATTTTGATTTGGCAGAGGAAAAGGAAATTTTCAGTTTGATTTTACTGCGGAGGAGGAGGAGGAGGAGGAGGTGGAAAAGATTGTGGTCTGTACACCTGATAAACCGGACTAGAGAGGAACAAGATGCACACGTCCCTAACCAAATGAGAGAAAAGCTCTGCAAAGCCGTCCATTGCGAGCCAACTATTCTTTTTTCCCTCGGCCTGAGCAAGTAGAGTGCCAGCTCCATTACCATGGAAACGATAGAACGCTCAGTCCAGCCAATTAATCAAAATGTCAGACTTTTAAAAAAGTCTGTGGCCTTACAAGTTTTGACAGGTGCAAGACACTGTCAGATGACACATTCTTATGTCTTTTTGACGTCAATTTTTACTTAAGACACTGTCAACGAACATTTGTCTTTTGAGCATAAAACAGCCTTCAGCTTAATGTGTGAACAATGGTGACAAAGAAAAGGCAATGTATGTTATAACAAATCATCCTTGGGCATACACAATTGTTGAGATATTTTATTCAAAACCAAAAATATCAATCTCAGCAGAGGTAGAGACAAAGTCAGATCTCTGGAGTCAGTGGGATTTATCCCCAAAATAAGCTAATCTTTACCAGAGCTGATTGATAAGACTGTGGCCTAAAGTAAAGGGAGATGAGGTGCACACCTCATGCATGTGCCCTTCAAGGTAATGATGATATTGCAAAAAGTACACTGTTAAAGGAGAAGTTTGTTTTTTTGCAATTACGCCTTATAATAAGGATATTTACAAACATATTCGATGTTCTGTAGCATTATTATGACAACCGGCGCAGTCCTGAGAGCTGGAGCTCGTTGCTGACGTCACCACTAGCTTAAAACAATGGAGGAGCATGTCACTCAGAGCACTCAGACAATCCGTCAAAGAGTACAATGAACGCTCATTTTAAAGACGAGCTGAACTGCCTGTTTCCAGAGCATCAGCTGCCGTGCTGTGATGTAATCGCTATTTAAACAGTTAAACAACCAGTGAACGGGATTTAGGAGTGGGGTATAAGTTGGAGGAATCTGATTGGCGTGTTGTTGGCAAGTGTTGTTACTCCTTGGCAACCGTTACTAGAGCTTTGCTAAATTTAAACACTAAACTAGCTTTAGTTTACTTAATATTTACAGGTTTATGTAACAGGTAAGAGCAGCTGCATGTCCACTCATTAGCAGACCTGGCTCTTTCGCTGAATGCAATATTTAGATTTAGCATCCTACTTGTGAACCATGCTGACAAAAGGAGCATCTGCTCCTAGGCCGAGATTTTGTCATGGACCTCCGTAGGTGAGACCATGAGACAATGGTAGAGGATGACTGCACAAAGGTTGATCTTCTCCCACGTTCTATGAGAGGGCTGACTTTTTTTTCTTTTTTTTTTTTAACCCAAAAGCTAAGTTTGATGCTATACATAAGTTTTTCTTTGGATCTCCACAAAGTTGCTGCAGCTAGGGTTGTTTTGACTGACCCTGTTCATTTAAGGTCATCCGAAAGTTCAAATGTTCAAAGATCAGATTGGGGTTTAGTCTTATCAGTAGTCTTAGTCTGGGCACGGTTTGGTTTCACTGATAGCTAAGTGTCAGCTTTGGCAACTTGGACAGACTTAGCCCTGCTGGAAGGCGGGACCAGTAGAGTTAACACCAGGAAATCAAAGGTCACACTGCTGGACAAATAAGAGATGTGGAACCTACACTGGGGGGAAGCTGGATGTTGGGAATGAGGGGGAGACCGACTGCAGATGGAGATGCACAGAAAATGTAAGAAAGCTGATCAGCAGTCAGCAGGGCTGTGTGGGCAACGCCGACAGCAGCACCACTGTCACACAGATGCTTATTTGCATAATATTGTATGTTGTCAGAGGAGTGACGGCTGGTGCAGGTAGTTATCTGTGGGAGCAGGACGTTCATGGTACCTCGTGTGCGTGTGTGTCTCTGTGGCGGCCGCCTCTTCCTGTCACCCCGCTGGACAGGTGGCATCCCCTAGCCCTGTGATTAGCGTGTCACTGTCTTAACATGTCGATGGGAGCACCGCTGCAGGCATCTACATTCATATATAAATGTAAATTCAAACCCTCCCTGTTCTGCCACCTTCACACACCTGCACCGTGTTGCTTCTGACAGTTCAGGATTGATTCGGCTGCTTCCCATTCACAGAGACGGCAGCAGAACGGGCGCTGGGATCGCTTCGGACGCTGGCACACAATCACTAGATGCTTCAAATCGTCAACAGCGACGTGGGAGCTGGGGGAGGAAATGACAGTCACAAGATGTCCCAATCAGGAAAACTTTGTATGAAAGCCATCCAGGAAACTTTTGACCCCTTATTTCTTCTTTCATATTCTAATGACGCGTCTCTGTGGATGAGCCTTCATCAGCGCTCTGAGGGAAATGTCAGGCCTCATCAGATTCTAAGAGTGACTACGTTGTCAGTCCACACACACACACACACACACACACACACACACACACTGATTTGGGATTGTGGTGACACACACTTCAAATTGACAAAGCCATGTTGATTTTTTTTTTCTCTGAGGGGCAAAGAGGTTTAAATTTCTTTTTGCGGGGAGCATCAGTTCTCAATTGGGGCTTTGAATTTGACTTTTGAATCTGAGTTAGACAGAATTTTCTTTTTCTTTTTTCAACACAGTTTAAAAAATTTTAGTTCTTTTGCTAAATTTTGCATAGAAAAAAATTGTTTGATTTGTCTGTTAATATGAACATGTAGAAAAAATAAAGTAAAAGACAAAAATAAATCAAGACAAACAAAAGTGTGAACAAGAGTAAATATAATAATAAACTTTTACAACAAACTCAAATATATTCAGATATGTTCTCAAAAGCAAAACAAACTACACATTTCATGTTTGAAAAAGGAGAAGAAAGACAAACATACGAATGTTATCACCTCCTCTCTGCTGGTCCGTCATTATTTTGTGCTTTGTACAATATTTGTGTTTTGTTACATGTGTGTTTTGAAAAATCCATAAGTTCCAATACATGTTAACTTTTTAAAAAGTGTCTTGGTGTGATTATATTATTATATCATTATGCAGAATGCATATATGGATGAAAAGTAATTTTGTTAAAATGTTATATGCCTCCACACGGGAATTTAGACATGGCATCGCAAGCGATCCATAAATAATATGGCCCTGAGATCCAGAATATGATCAGGGCTGCAGTGCTTTTTGCCAGTTTTGCTTGCAAATGTTTTATTTGAGGCTTCAGGCAGATATTGTTGTTTGATGTCACATCTAGAGATCTATTTCCATTCACTTTTTCTGTATCACAGCAACACTGTAACTTTGGCAGCAACCTGTGGCTTTGAAAAACGAAACTTAACGATGCACGTTAATTCATCACACAAAGCAGCAATTTTAGTGAAACTGGGTCATATTTTATGGAAAAAATGTCCTCTGGTTTTCCCTCTGATGTCCTACGATGGCTCTGCTTCAACTCTGTGATTCACGGAGGTTCCTGAAAGCAACATGCAGGCTGCCTGCAGACTGAAGCTGCAGCTGCAGCAGCTGGTCGTTGTTGGCGACAGCTTGGCTAAAATAAAAGGATGCAGACAGACAGAGCAGTCCTTGGACATCAGAGGGAAACCAGAGGACATTTTATTTTCTCCGTAAAATATGACCTGATTTCACTAAATGGCTGGTTAGTGCAACATATTAATGTGCATTGTTGAGTTTCATTTTTTGAGGCCATAGGTCGCAGTCAAAGTTACATAGTGTTGCTTTAACATTGTACATCTTCATGTGTAAATGGATGTAAGGGTTACAGCTTCCAAACAATGTAATCTTTATCATTGTTTAATGTCAGGATAATTTGCTTTGTATCAGATTACCATGATTTTTTCTCGTTTAAATTTTAACATATCACCAATCATACAATCTCTGATTTCTTTCAAGATTCCCTTACAGTTGGTGTTTTGCCCGTCGACAGTCGGAGCATAATCAACAATCAACTAATTTGAGCTGGTTATTAGAATTTAGAATAGAGTCATCATTTTCCTACATACCTCGGTAAAACTTAATGACAAAAAAGGTTTGCAAAAAACAGAATGAAATTGTTTGCAAATGAAACAACATTTTTACGAAATTAAAACAAAATGTTTGGCTTCGAGCCATTTTTAATTGACTGCAGCAGTGTGAGTGTGAGCACTTTCACATACACAGTCATCAAAGACGGAGCGGCGTCTGAGTGGAGGAAGGCAGTCAGAGGGTCAGCACAGAGTGATTATGGGTGACCTCGTGGTGGTGGGGAGTCTGCTGGTAGTTATTGGGAGGGGTTTGGGCTTGCTCACAGTGTCAGGGAGGTGCAAGACAGGAGGTGAACCTGCCTTGGCCTCAACCTACCACCTACAGAGACGCACATGTTGGGTTAGGCATGATTGCCTCTGGAATTGCAGGCACTTACCAGGTGAACCCTCCTCTGCCTCAGTAAGCCCTGGCTGATTTCTGCTCCTACTGGAGATAAAAATATCTATGGAAAGTAGCTGAACGCTGACCTTTTGGGTGTGGAAGCTGTGTACCTGTGTGTGTGTGTGTGTGTGTGTGTGTGGGTGAACTTACATGATTTCATGTAAGTTCATGAAGTAGTAACAATAGTCACTTAAATCAGGTAGAAAAAATAGAAAAAGCCCATAATTCACAAGTTAAAATGTATGTGAGAGAGATTTAAACTCTGGGGAAAGTTAAAATGCTTGCTGCCTGTGAAAGAGGCTAAAATAATAAAAAACAAGACTAAAAAAGTCTATAAATACCTGTAAGATGTTTATTATTAGTAAGACACGTGGCGTGTATTTTGTTTGTTTGGCAGTGAGAGGCGTATGGATTTTGGTGTTGCTGGAGTTTATGTGTGTATGCCCAATCGTCACTTGGTTCTTGAGTCAGAAGTAACCGCTCAGGAGACATGTAAGATGAGAAAAAAAGGAAAAGAAGCAGACCTATGAGGAAAATCTCTACTTTTATTCTGTTTTTTTTACAATGCATTTTAGACGCATTTATGTTTTCAGGTTCATGGTATTAATTTATAAAATAATATCTGTATTTAGTTTTACTTTGTATTTGAGAGAGCAAGAAACACTTCCTTGTGTACTTAGCTGTTAAAAGACAGATGAACACTGGAAAGCAAAACTGACCTTAAAAAGAAAAAAAAAGCATATTTTTGTGCATTGCTATGTAAGAAATTTGATACTTTTGTAAATTCTGAAACAAAAGACACGTTCTCAGCGGAGTTGCCAGAGAGGGAGCATTGCAACGTCTTTATTTATATTTCCCCTTTCCAGGCTGCAAGATTTACTGCAAAAAGCCAATGCAGCCATTACATTCATGCTGTTGATTGGTAATGATTGTGCATCAAGACGTATTACACCATTTTTACACAAAAAAACTTTTTTTTCTGTCTAACCTGAATATTAATGGGGCTAAAATTAAAAATGTCAAATCACAGACTGCCTTAAATGCACTTCATCTACTATCCTTGTTGTAGCCTCAAAGGAAAGGTTTCTTTCTTCCTTTTATCTTTCTTTCCTTCAGAAATATTCACTTACAATTTTAGAAAACAGAGAGTAATCTGAGATTGATAAGAAATCCTCCAATCATACTCATGTAGAAATCGAGGCAATCTGGCCAGTATTCCAGCTGACTTGCTCTTTACCAAAAAGAGATCAATCCCCTGAACAACTGTCGTGACAGCAGGTCACGTGATCAATTTTTGTGTCCTATAGAAAACAGTGCTGGCTGTAGATGTATCTTCAGTTCTGAAATATTCGAGGCTGACCTCATAGACTGTGAAACAGGATGTAATACTCATTATAACCTGTGAAAGAGGAAACAAAAACAAATGTCAAACCTCGTCAGCCTGCACTGATATCATCCGACCTGCTTTGGTTCTCGTACCAACATAGAGTCAAGTCTATGTCGCTGCTTTTTTCCTTGATAGATGCAAAACTTCTTGCAAATGCACTGATGATCAGTTTACAGCAACACATTCAAGGCGAGGAGTCACATCCGGAGGTGATGGACATGCTCGGTGTGCCTCACATGTGTTGTGCCCACATACACATGAAGAAGGTGCAAAAGTTAATGGGGGTGAGAATTCACTTTAACAAAAGCAAAGTCTACATATATGTTCACATATAACTACACATATTATAAACTATAGGATCTGGTCCAAAAGTAATGGCTTCAAAAACTCTTAAATCTTTTTTTTTTTTAATTCACTTGTAATCCTGACTCTCAGTTAAGAGTCATTTTCTCTATGAAACAAAACAGATATCTAAAGGATAATAGCCTTGTTTTTGTTTTGAATTTTTGAATTTTAACTTATTTTTACATTTTAACATTTTCAAATTAAAAACAAAAAAAAAAACAAACAAAAAAAAACTTGTTACTGTGTCAGCTATTCTGTTTCATAAGAACATTTAGCTGTCACATCAAGATTTTTTTCAGGTCAAATCAGCGTGCTAGGATATTTTCTTATTTAAAAAAAAAAAACAAGTCTCAACTTAAAACATATTCTGCTTTAACACTCTTTTTCTTTTTAAAAAAGTTTTTTAAATGATTAGTTATTACTTGCTAAAGTGAAAACTGAAATTTCAGTTTTCACTTCATTTAAAGGAGTATTACTTACTATGTTGTGAGTTTCATACACCATGAAAGTATATATATATATATCTCTCTCTGTATCTGTGTTTGTGTTCATATATATATATATATATATATATATATATATATATATATATATGTTTCATTTCCATTTTTCCTTCCATCCCTTCTGCATCTGAAACACATTCTCTTCAACTTTATTAGAAACAAATAATATTTTAATGTTTTATGCTATAATGAACCAAATTGGTTGTCAGCTGACAGTGTAAAAAGAATCCTCCACTCTCTCTCTCACACACACACACACACACCAGCACTTTGACCAAGCACTGTGTGTGTGTGTGTGTGTGTGTGTGTGTGTGTGTGTGTGTGCGTGTGTGTGTGTGTGTGTGCGTGTGTGTGTGTGCGTGTGTGTGTGTGTGTGTGCGTGTGTGTGTGTGTGTGTGTGTGCATGTGTCACTACAGCCACTCCAATTAAAAAACATGGGCAGGGAAGAGGAATGTGCTGGTTTTTCCTGAGAGACCAGAGTCAATACAAACAATGAATGACACGCTGATGCAGGCAAGGAGCTCACTGCACTGATGCACATGCAGCCCCCCCCCCACACACACACACACATAAATAACCACACGGCCAAACAAACCAGTCAGCAACACAAGCTGAAACGCACTCGGACAGAATCTCTCAGATGAAACAGGGGGAGAAAAAAAAGAAAGAAAAAAAATCATCCAGTGTGTTTTTTATGTTTTAGTCTCTTTTTTATCTTTTCCTCTGCATCTTGTGACTGGCCTAATTGAGTTGTAAATCATCAAAATAACAAGTCGATTTCATACTGAGATGTCAGAACATTTCTTGACAAAGCTGGGGAATGGCATAATTACAGAAGAAATTAAAAACTGCACCCAAATGTGCTGTTGCAAACATGAGCAACAAACATATTACATTTCCCCTGCAGGCTACATCAACACTGACTGTACAGTACGCTGCATTCAATAATATTGCATTTAATTAGCTATTCCATTCTTCAGTGGCTTCATTGAATAGGTTATGAAATGGTTTAATTAGAGAGGAATATAAAAATACATTTGAATTGTTTTTTTTTTCCTTCAAAGTGTGTGAGTTAGTATTGATAGGAGCAGATGGTATCAGCAAGCTGCATTAGCAGCAGGCAGTGTGTGTGTGTATGTGTGTGTGTGTGTGTGTGTGTGTGTGTGTGCGTGTGACAAGGCTAGTTTCCATTCATACTCTCCCTGCACCTTTGATAGTCAAGTGGATTACACCTTGTGTTCAAACAGAAAGGCAGGAAAGAAAAGCAGCAGAACACAAAATGGAATTAGAGTCTGCTTATAGGCCCTGATTCATTTATTGTTAACTCCTTCCAGTTCATTAAGCCTAATCCCTGTTAGGATGGTGAGTAACAGAGGACCTGAATAGGTCCAGGCTGGCTGGAAGGGGGAGGGGGGCATGCGCGCCTATTGAGGCCCTTTCTTGGGTTAATCCTAGTCCCTATGGTGTGTTTGTATATTTGTGTGTGTGAGATGAGGGAGAAAGAAGGAGTCAGCTGGACGAGGGGGTGAGCATTTTTCTCCTGCTGGGTGCCTGTGCTCCGTATGGGTGGGGGTCGGGTCCCACCCTCCACCCTGAGGTGGTTTTTAGCTCTCTGACTCCCTCTGACAAACGTGAAGCAGTCCTTCCCTTTTGTGAATCAATCTGGCGGGGCTCTACGTGGTCAGATGCACACACACACACACACACACACACACAGACACGGAGGGTCACTGATAGCCGTGTTAATACAGATGTACATGCCAATAAGGCCTCTTAATCAGTACACAAGAGGGAGAGATTGACTTTTAAAGAAGACATACGGCCCTGCTCCCTTTCAGCCCCAGTGGAGCCGTTCACTCTGTGCTGCGCTGACTCTTTTAATTTTCCCTGTATGGCTGACTCCAGCTGAACATAAACAGAAAGAAACAGAAAGAAACAGACTGAACAGACCAGACAGAATCTGTAAACACTATTTTATTTATGTCACAAAATTTAGTCACAGCAGCAGTTTAAAGTGCTTTACAAATTGCATTAAGTCAGAAAGAGTCAGAAATAGAACAAGTTCCTCGCCCTGTACCAACTTATTTTTCTACTAATGCCCTCATGACGCCATTAAGAGAAGGCACAACATGAAAAAAAAAAAAAATGCTGCCAGAACCTTCATATCTTCAGTGTGCTCATCTTAGAATCCCAACGCGTTCTCATCCTACCTCCTCAGATTTTGCTGCTTTTGTTTCGCCCTTTAGTGAAACAGACGCACACGTCACACGTCCTTTTGCATCAGTGTCCAGAGCACAAAGCCGTCCTCCCACAATGCCTCTCTAAACACATGGTTTTCATTGTGAAACAGTCTGGTAGGGTTGGACACTTCTTCTCTGAATTTTGTCACTCTTTCTACCACAAAGGGGGCATCTGCTATGAGCATCTAACGGATGGCATAGTGGTACCTGGAAAAGTGGGTACACTCTTAATTTAAGCCCCCATTTTTTCAAATTTTCATTTGTTTTTTAAATTTATTTTTTATTTTTTGAAGCAGCCTGTCCAGCAAAGGGTAACTGCTCTATTTTAACAGTGACATGCTATAAAAAGTGGCATGTTAGACTATTCCTGCATACTGAGATTATCCAAAAATGGGACAGTTGTCGGCCTATTGCACTTTGTCACTTAACGTCTGCAGCTTGACTTCAGGGAGTAAAGAGGATCATAATGAAATTAACATTAGCCACAACAGAGGTGCAGATTTTACATCAATACTGGCCCACAGTCAGACTGCAGGTTGAGACAATCAAGCCTTGTTAACACTGAGCAGTATAGTTTGGTTTGGTCCAGCATGGTTCCCTTTCCGAATGGACCCCTGGATCTGGCTGGCGTTACTGGGTGGGCGGTGCTGTGCTGCGTGTTGTACTGCTCACTGTAAGGGCGCCCTGCCACGTTTTTCTCCAGGTGAAAAATATTCCACCCACATTAACCAGTAGAAATTCATGCGCATTTTATGAAGTCTTTAAAAACCAATCGTTACTAAAGTGTGTGCCATCATGAAAGAAAGGCAACACTGAAAGAATTAATGTTTATGTTCAGACATTTCACTACCGTACATGTACGATATATATGTGTGACAAATTTATCCTCTTAAAACCTCTTCAAGTTGACTTTTTGACATTTAAGGTGGACTGACTAATTCATGGTGTAACTCATACATTGAACAACATGTAAGAAAACATTCCACCTTAAAAGATGCATCTGAGCAGCTCAGTGAATGAAATTATCTTTTTAACCAGTAATGTCAAACTTGTGGCAAAGAATCAACGTGAAAACGCAGCAAAGCATCCTCCCGTTTTTGTTTCACACAGTCAACCATCACTGGTCCATCGGTTAATTTTCTGTCCACAGTGACAGCTTAACGAGCCGGGCTGCTGCAGCGAGCAGACCGGCTCGCTCCCCACAAGTCCAGAGTACCTATGGAAAATTTACATGGTAACATTCCCACCTAAACAAATATATGGAACTTACTGGAATGATATATTTACAGTTCGACAAGAGCACTGAAAAACAGCTTTTTGCCTCTTTGCAATCAACAGACTGCAGTGTGTGTAGCTCCGCCCTCTTGGGATACTTTGGGACTGCTTGGTACCCCAATGAAAGGGTGACCAAAATACGGCACGGTGTGGTTACTTGCTTCCTTTTGGTACCCTTTTGACAGTGGAAACACAAACAAATACGTACCATAGCAAACCGAACCAAACTGTACCGCCCAATGGGAACAGGGTATTACATAATGAGACATTTTGAGTGAACTTTTCCTTATTTCTTAGTCGACCCATACATGGAAAAAACAAAAACAAAAACAAAAAAAAAGAAACTTGCAAGTAGCCCAAGACCCACTTTATTTATTTATTAATTATTATTTTTTTTGTAAACAGTCTGTTGGAACAGCTGAATTGCAATAGATAGGATCAGAGGGGATTTAGAAGTGGGTATACTCAATGCAGACTGAAAAAGAAAGGGTGTACTCTGTATATCTGTGTATACCTGCATCTAATAGACATGGATGTGTTGTCATCGGAGTCGACTGAAAGGTCGATGCCACTCATGCAGTGGCTACAGAAGAGCTGCTCTGTCTTTGTGAGATGCTACACTAAAAACCCAAAGCGTCTGCACATGCAGGTACTCATCAAAAGACTGACAGCTGAAAACAAGATGTACTGCTTATGTCTGATGCAGTGTGTGTCTATGTGTGTGTGTATGTTATGACTGTGGTCGTAATGTGCTTATTGTTCCTTTGTATCTGTTCCATATATTTCTGTGTGTAAATAGGTGTGTGCCGGGACTGCATGGTGATTGGTGGACTGTTCTTTAGCTGACTTGTGATTGGCTGCTGCATCAGGAAGATGGCTATATAAGATGGCAAGATGGCGACACGCCATCTGAAGCAATTTGTTTAATTGTCTTATAATTTATCCCTTATTGTAAATAAACCTTTTCTTGTCTTGGAATCTGTTTTGTGTTAGTGGCTGATTGGGAC
>JAPQLA010000023.1:1229576-1251524 GCA_029822935.1 Naso vlamingii | reverse complement strand
CCGATTCCACTCAGGTGCGCCGCAAGCAGAGGAAGGAGGGAGGCAGGGCACAGAGAGAGAGAGAGAGAGAGAGAGAGAGAGAGAGAGAGAGAGAGCAATCACAGGCTGTGGCACATAACACTCATACAAGCGTTTTTTCTATGCCAACACCTCGTGGCTCAAACGTACCTCCTGTTAAAATAGCCATGCTCCCGCGGTTCCCAATTAGTGGCATCTTGTTCATTTTGGGTGATAATTTGGCCAGAGGAAACGTGTTTCCTCCACCTGAAGTTGTCGACGTTCACGTTCCTGGTGCGTGATGCTGCCTTGCCTGTGCCAAATGTGTTTCCTGTGTGCGCCATTACGCACGCACAGGCTCATCAAAGGGATGAAGCTGAATATTTGTCTGAGTCATTTATGGCCAGATTAGATGAGAGTGAGCTCCCCTGTTCAGTTCCCTCCGCAAATGAAAATGAGAAAGTGTTAACCTGTTCAAATGTGACTGATCTGTTCCCTGATGACACTGAGCTGTGTTTAGATGTGACTAGAGAAATGTTCATAACTGCTCAGAAAAATGACCCATCTCTAGCTTGTTTGTACTCTGCTACCACTACTGGGGGAAGCCAACAACCTGTTGCGTTTTTTCTTGACAATGGTGTTTTGATGAGAAGGTGGAGCCCCGACTCCAGTGATGTAAACGCTGTTAACCAGTTGGTAGTGCCAAAAAAATACCGACCACAGGCGCTTAGCATAGCCCATGACTCACGTTTAGCTGGACATCTTGGTGTTAAATAAAACGTACCACCATTTCTTTTGGCCTAAGTTAAAAACAGATGTTGTAAAATATTGTCATTCCTGTCGCACATGTCAAGTTGTTGGAAAGCCTGATCAACCTGTTCTGCCTGCTCTTCTGCATCCGATTCCGGTGCTTGGGGAGCCCTTTGAACGAGTGTTAGTAGATTGTGTGGGTCTGCTGCCGAAAACTAAATCTGGGCATCAATACATCCTGACTAATGTGTGCTGCTACTAGGTACCCTGAGGCCATTTCATTACGCACTCTTAAAAGCCAAACCTATTGTGAAAGCTCTTATTAAGTTTTTCTCAACCTTTGGGTTACTGAAGACCCATCAGACATAAAAATCCATGTTACGAAAATTTTGCTTTGAGTTCAAACGATAGTGGGATGAGGGTTTGCCACTCCAGCTATTTGATGTCAGAGAAACTCCCCAGGAATCCCTGCACTTCAGTCCATGTAATCTTGTATTCGGCCATACAGTGCATAGTCCCCTCCAGCTCCTCAAAGAAAAGTGGTTGTTGGAGTCACCGAAAGTTGAGCACAATGTGTTAGATTATGTCAGTTCTTTCTGTGAGCATCTCCATCATGCATACCAGTTGGCCTGTGAAAATCTGGCACAAGCTTAAGCTTGAAATGTAGTGTCGTATGACTTGGGGAAGATGGGTCCTTATTCATGTTATGTCCAGTCTAGGGGGCCTGAGACACAGCATGAAAAAGGATCCATCTTCCCCAAGTCCCAATCAGCCACTAACACAAAACAGATTCCAAGACAAGAAAAGGTTTATTTACAATAAGGGATAAATTATAAGATAATTAAACAAATGGCTTCAGGGTGGACCAAGGCCAAAACAACAAACAAAAGTTAACCTAACTGGATAGGTTCAGCTTTTCTAACCAAAAGAAACAAAGCAAAAGACAAAAACTCGCCTCCCTAACAAACATAAACAGCAGAAAACAATATAAACAAAATCATCAGTCCACCCCGACCATCTGAACAGAAGCTTACAAACTCAAATTAACCCAGAAGCTCGGTGTGACCAGTTGGGAGAGAAGGAGGACGAGTAAGCTAGCTGCGCCGCACGTCGCCATCTTGCCGTCTTATATAGCCATCTTCCTGATGCAGCAGCCAATCGCAAGTCAGCTAAAGAACAGTCCACCAATCACCATGCAGTCAATGGCCTCTGGCTAAAGTTGGTGCCCACCAAAAGCTTTTTGTTTCTTTTTTCTCTGGTCAGTTTGTCTCTTTCCCTTTTCTTCTTTGCATGTCATAAAATGAAGTAGGCCAACATTTCCCCTCCAGTCAGCAGTTAAAACTACATCGACATTGCTCCATAACAAATTTAAGATGCAGTCGTAAAACAAGGACGATCCTCGTCCATGTAGCGGTTTAAGCACTGTAGCAGCTCTGACCTAGCTTTTCTTCAACCTCTTTCTGCTCAGCTCAGATTTTGCTGAGTTTCAGTCTGGCATCAGCAACTAACGGGAATGGTTTGGTTTAATGACGTGGAGTCAAGTGCTTGTAATCAGTAGTTCAATCATGCCAGCAGCCTATTCATGAAGTGAACCTGGCTACTAAAAACTCCTCTTCATTGAAAACTATGCAATGTTAAATAAAAAGAATGTTCTGACCAAATGGATAGTAATGTTGGAGACCTGGACTGGACGTAAATATTTATTTACCTTCGATCCATTTTCTTACCCTGTTCTTTTTTCCCTCTCTCTTTTTTTAAATTGCTGCAAATCAGAGCCAAACCATATCACTTCTCATGTGATAAAACATAGTTTGAAAAGCTGACAAAGTTGTGAGGGATTCTTGGTGAAAGACTTTTTCATAATTGACCCCCAACAACTTCAACATTCCTGGTTACGAGACAAAAAGATTTTGGGCAAACACAGAATTGACTGGAAGATTTGTCAGTTACTTCAGTAACGTTTTGCAGAACAAACAGACAGCCGATGTTTAAAAAAAAATCTTAGATATCCAAGAACCTGTTTGATATTAACTATGCACATTATGGCAGAAGATGTCAGACCCTCTGACAGAAGGTTTTTAGCCTAGGCCTGTTTTGGTATAACTTATATTATGGTACTCTTCAATCATTGAATCCTAAAAATTTTCAGTGTGACTTGTAAAGATGCTCGCTGTCATCACCTACAACAAGGATGTGCAAAGCCAAGACCAGTTCAGTTTCAGACAATGTGCGTGCTTCCACCGGTTGCGGCATTCCAACTCCGTCATGGAGCTGTCTGCAGCAGATACGCAAGGCTTCTATTTATGCTGGATGTCGGAGCACAACGCAGCAATTCGGATCGAGCGGGAGAGGAAGTCAGACAGAGATACAACATTAAAACATCTGGTTAATATCAGACAAAAAAACCCACTCCGTGTTAACACTAGATCATATTTCACTTAATTTCATAAACAATCCATCATTATGTGCAGAGCCAGGCCTGAAGTCAACAGATCAGAGGTTTTCAGAGGCTGCAGTTGTGCTTGATTCTGTAATTACCGTGAAATCTTGAAATCTCGTGACTCCAGCTGTCCGACTGTGCTGCGCTCTTAAAACGCAGCCTGAACACAGCCGGTGGGTGTTGACAGACGGCGGGGCATGAAGCAAACACGCAGCGGAGTCATTTCAGAATGCACACACATCCACTGAAATCTCAGGATAAGTCTGGCCAAACCAAGGTCAATAGAAAGTCCCGAACTAAAGTTCCAAATAAACGGCAACAGCAGGTGAACTGGATTAACATCCAAAGTCAGAACAGAACTGCTAGCTAAACTTAATGCAAAGAAAGAGGAATGTTTTATCCAGGCCTTGCACAACCATGACCTACCCAGGTTATTTTGCATGTTTTGCCAAAGTTAGAGCTATTTCCTGTTCATGATTGTGCTTCATTGACATCTCCCAGCGCATCTCCACTCATCTTCAACCTGAACCAAACTTCTGAAGTGATAAAATATATATATATATATTTTTTCACCTATATATATATATATATATATATATATATATATATATATATATATATATATATATAGCGCATTTCTCTTCTTTTAACTCCTCAAAGTGCCTTTACAACACAAGTCTGCATTCACTCATTCACACACTAACAGCAAGGTGGCTTCTCTGCAAAGAGCCAACCCACTCATCACAATCACACGCCAATGGCACAGCCGTCAAGAGCAATTTGAAGTTCAGTTTCTTGCCCAAGGACACTTCAACATGTGGACCGGAGGAGCCAGGGATTGAACCACCAACCCTCTGAGTGGTAGACTACTCGCTTCACCCACTGAGCCACAGCCACCCCACTCTATGAAAACTTTTACTCATGAAATCAGTTCCTATTACCACCAAGGTTTTTACTGTTAAAGAAAACTAACGACATAACAAAAATTAGAATAGAAAAAACATTTTTGGCAACTGAAATAAAAATAAAAACGAGGCTTTCCAAAAACCGATAACTAAAACTGTACTGTAGGTTTACAAAACTAACTGAAATAAAATGACATGACAGAGAAAATATCCTTAGTTTTTGTAATGTTATTTTGGGTAGATATTGAATCTCATTCCAGAATAATGTTCACCCCTGACTGAGTTGGTCCACGTCCCTCTTCTGGTAACGCAAATCAACCTGGCTGGCATCATGGCAGTGATGGCTAAAGTAGGGAAAGTGGCAAAGACTAAAACTAATAAAAACTAAACTAAAACCAAGTATTTTTGAAAAATAAAACTGAACTACAAAACTTGCTTTGAAACTAATTAAAACTAGACTGACATGTTTGACTTTTATTGAAAAATAAAACCCAAAAGGAAATAAAAATAAAAACTAACAAAATATCTAAAACTATCATAACCTTGCTCACAACACCTGCAGAGCGTTCACAGCTGTTACAGAAGAAGTTCAAGCACTGCATCTCTTATGCCATTTCAAGAATGCATGAAGCCTGCTGCTTAATTCAGCAGGACGAGGAAGACAAAAGTTCAGGTCTTGCTAAATGAAACAAATTTTAACACTTTGTGTGTAGTGGTGCAATTTTTTGTTTGTTTGTTTTTTCTGGTTTTCTAAAAAAAAAAAAGTTGAAGAGGTCTGAAGAAAAGTTGAGGCATCATCACAAATTGTTTCTCTTAAAACACTTCATCTGGTAAATTGGAGACAAATGCAAATATATAAAACTGTAACTCATCAGCGGCTGTCACTAGACATTAAGCTCTGCATTGAGCACGTCCTAATTATTGACAGTATACTGCACAGCATCCACCCAGTTCCCTGAAATCTGGATCTTCTCATACTGTTTCACTTCCAGGGCCGCTGATCTTGCAAGACCACAAATTTCATTATTCTTGACTTTTTTGTGAGAAAAGGAAGTTGATAGCTGCTGTAGGGAGTGAGAGATCCAAAAACCTTGAAAAACTCTACAGGCTGCACTCAGGAAGGCATAAGGAAAGAACAAGTGATTTTTTAGTTTTGGGGGGTTATTTGCCAGACAAGCGTCATAATATGCAGAGTCCTGGTGCCGTTTACAGAAGGACCAGGAAGCCGAGCAGAAGGGAACACAAGTTCTCTAATCAAAAGTCTTAATTCATTACTTTGCTGGAGAGAACGCAAGAGGTATGGACATTGAAGGCAAAAAAAAGTGTCCTGAGGCAAAGCAATCAAGACAGAACTATGGCACCACCTTGATACAAATGCCTCTGAATCACAATGAATCAAGTTGCACAATAGGGCCACAATGGCCCCTAGATTAGCGTCTATTACTCAGATGCATTAGTGCCTTGCACCCGTATTAAAAGTCCTCGTTTAACGCCGTTCAAGGGGCGGACCAGAAATCCCCTAGTTTCTAAATTGGAATTTCATTCCCCCAGGTACTTCTGCTCATATGAGAAAAGTTGGAATGCATTTGATCTGTCCTAATTTCAATTAATTAGCGACAATGGTTGCTCGGGGAGTCCCATAGGGCAGAGGGAAAAATGGGCTGAAGGGAAGCTCGCGTCAGAAAAGTGATGGTAGAAGTGGCATCAATAAACTGTTAGAGACTCATTAGCAGGCTAAATGGCTTTCCCAAAGTCATGACACTTTAACACGGGACCTGGCGCCTAATTACTGGCCCCAGTATCCATTACGGGCCCCTCCTCTGCTCCCCTCCCTACATTCCTCTTTCTTTTTATTCCACCCAGATCAGCCACAGTGGAATCGGCCTGTTAATGATTGCTCTACAGAGCAAGATTAGAGGGCCATTGTAGTGGGGAGAGTGTGAGTGTGGGCAGCCAACATGAGGAAGTGAATGTGTAAGTTGGTGTCTGTGTTGATTAAAGCTTTCACTGATGTTAAAGTACCAAAATTGGCTGCTTGAGTCAACCTCTTCAGTTCTGCCAGACCCACCTGTGGTCCCTCATTACAGACACATCCATGGTTTGCAGTGTTCAAACTCACGAAGGCCATTTTCAAATTGTAACCATGATCACAAATTATGTGGATATTTGTTAGATATTATGCAACCCTAAACCTGTTTCCATTTGATATAAAAGTGCAGTTTAAAAATCATCAGCATCTTTCATGACAGTATTTTACTCATAGAACATCAATGAAATGTAAATTAACAATATTCATGAAATTTAATTAAGTATGGGAAAAGTGTAATGATAAACAGGAGAAAAGAAAACAGAAATATCGAGTCAAGGATTTGCTAAATAATTGTATTTCACTGTTCTCAGTGAGGTTTAAGTTACTGTCGATGCAGAATTTATTTACTCACTGAAAGGGGACAAGAGGATGAAGGAGTAATAAAATTGCAAAAGTAAAGTAGAAATCAGAACATTTGATACATTTTACCCATTCAGCAAGTAATGTTATTACCCAAGTATAAAGTAGTTATTTAGCTTTTAGATGAACTTTCCTCCACATTGATGCAGGCTGGCCCAAGTCTGCTGGGGGCTGAAACACTGTCCTCCCAGCAGCCATCGCTCGTTCACCCACCAGCTGAACTGTCACATCCATCTGAAACAGTATAATGGCAACTGAAATAATAATCTGTGAAATAATAAAACAGTATTACAACACAAATGACTGTATATATATATATATATATTATCTACAGAAAACAACGCCATTTAATGCTTAGGCCATTTTCAGTTACTGTAGTCTCAAAAAATTACTTAGGACACACAAACTTTAGTAATGAATATGGTTTGAGATGTAAGTGCAATTTGTTATACAATTTTGCGATACACACCCAACAGAAAATAAAATAGAACATGCAATCTAGATAAAAAGGAAGACAGTGTTATAACTGACAAAAATATATCTACTGTTAAAGGTGGAGGCAGCAGAATTTTCCTAAAAAATTTTTAAAAAATTAAAAAAAATAGACTTAATCAAAAGTAATGTGGCTAAGTCATCACTTCAATGCCTCTATAATTTTGTGGTGGTGACTGTACATGCAGACACACTGCCCTCTGCCTGTACTTTGGTGTTTTGTTTGTCTTGGGACCTGTTTGGTCCGTTTCTGGGTGGGGAGGAGGCACGTTTCTCTCAGTCAATAGCCATGTCTCCATTGACTATGAAGCAAATTTTAAGCAAACTTTTAAAATATTGAATGTGCTAATTAGGAGTGTTTCCAGCAACTGGTCTGAAGTGAATAAACTAGGCTGTAAAGCGTAGTTTAGTCAGAAGATGGAGGTATAGCCCACGTTACACATTTCTGTAATGAACAGTAGAAGTCCAGGTCGCAGACCGGAAACGAAACGTGGTCGTATCCTGTTACCATTTTCCATCTAAAATTGCTGCTATGTTTTTCAGATGAGCTCTAGAAATACTTTGGTCTCCACGTCACTCGCGTGTTGTTATTGGCCATGATTTTGCACATTTGGGCAAGATCCAGAAAGTCGGCGAAAACAGCTTCCTGTTCTAGCATTAGCCTACTCCTTTTGGGGAACCAGCAGATAAATATTCGTTCATCACAATTTATCCAAAACAGCTGTTTCCATCTCCCAATTTGCACATTAACTGTTTTTCAACAAAGGCAAAAGTCATCTCAAATGAGTGGAATTTTTTTTTTGTTTGCGAAAAATTTTATTTGTTTAAAACTTATTTTCCTGTAATGAAAAACTGTACATACACAAAGGGGCTATATTGCTTATTTCTGCCTAAAACCCTTCTCATATGTTAACACAGTTCTGGTTTTTAGATTCTACTAACAATGATGTATAGATTTTTATCTTTCTTTGAGTGTGTCCCACATTCATTTGTGTTCTAAATGCTTTTCTAGGGAGTGATTAAACTGTAAATCTGTTTTTGTAAATACTTAATATCAGCACAGGCAAATCAGTCCATTTGAAAACATTGTTACTGTATCAGTGCACAGTGTCAAAACTGTCAAGCTCTCCTAGAAATGAAGCACATAGAGAAAGTGCTGACGACAGGCATTAAAATCAGACCATATCTACACCAAAGGAGACAAGGTGCAGTGATGGGGGGGTAACTGATCTCATCTCTTGTCCTCTCTCATGTTCTCTGAATGGGGTCCTAATTGGCAGTGCTGTGTGAATGGGCAGCTGGCCGAGAAGTGCCTGTATTAAAGAACACACAGTGAGACGGTGCTGGAGATGAAGCTTTCTCTATTCACAACCTCTACTTCCAAACTAAAAAAAGAGCTGAGGAGGGGACGAGAGTAAGAAAGCGAGGGGATGGATGGGGCTGGGGGGTGTAGGTCATGCAACAACAGAGCGGAGTGGAGTGGAAATCGACAAAATAGAGAGAGAGAGAGAGGAAAAGAGATAGAGTGAGCAGATGAGAAATAGAAGGTAATCACAGGAGATTATCTTCTTGTGATGGAGGCAGAGCTGCAAGGATAAGTAGGCTACCCCGGGAGGACTATCCCAAACCAGTCAATAAAACCCCATGTCTGAAGCCCTGATATGGGCGGTTAGGGCAGTAAGGGGCCAAAGTGGCCCTCGTGATGTAAGGGCCGTAATACTGGGGAATCTGTGCGCTCAGATTTCCCGCATGTGTTCCAGTTCCCACAGAATTACACGGCAAGAAGGTGCTGGACAAGATACAAGCAGCTGTGTTCATTTTGCATGTCTGCTGTCTCTAAATGTACAAGACTGTCCTCACCAGAAAAACTTCAGCGATTCCTGGTAGCTGTTTGCTCCCGTGCTTCTTATGTTCACTCTGAAATGCAACCGCTTGTGTTTGTGTGAATGATGACTGTTGTTGGTGAAAGGTGAAGTCAGAAGTAGCATGAAATTCAAAATGACAATGGCATTGCCTTGCATGGAATGAGGCTTTATTGGGTTGGGTATGTTGCATCAGGTATGGCCAGCTTAAGAAGCCAAACACTGCACAGTCCAGCGTTTCCAACAGGATTTATAGAATGTAAGCCCCAGACCTTCTGTGGGGGTCAGGGGTCATGCCCCTCAAGAAGAAAATTCTGTACATTTAAAAAGTTAAATGCATCAATCTAGTTCACTTTGAGAGGAATATTGAGAGGCTGAATCAATTAGGCTATGAACTTTGTGCTCTTGTACACATTTCTTTTGTTTGTTTTAATTTACATTATTATTAATAAATTGCCAAACATTTTATAACCAACATGAAAAATAACTTTTTATCCCAGAAAGAATGTCCCTGGTTGCGGTTTCTTTAACGTTAGAATTTGCTGCTTTTCTTTATCATTTCTGATAGTAAATGAAGAGTCTTTGGGATCTGAAGTGTTAGCTGGACAAAGGAAGGAGAGACAATATTTTGGCCTATGGGCCAGTGATGAACATTTTCCATAATTTTTTAAAATAGCATAGACTAATCAGTTTTTTGTTTTGTTTTGTTTTGTTTTTGATTGTGACGCAACCTCACAGCTTCACCATGATCATAAATACATTTTAAAAAATGCAACATTAAAAGTACATTACATCTCTGTCCTTACTCATTAACTCAGACTGATTTTGACTGAGGGGATAATGTTAGATATACCGGTGCTGAAGAAACATTCCAGAATCTTCATCGGTCCCCTGCTGAGCAGCAAGCCAATGATGTTAAGTGACCACAGTGAGAGCATGAACAGATGTACTCTGATTAAATCAGTGCCAGGTTAAGTTTTCATTTGAAAAACAGTAGTTAAACATACAAAGTGAGTTCAAACAAAAGTCCTTTTTGTCCCGGAAGAGATTTCTGATCATCCTCCCCTGTGCATACAGCAGGGGGGAGGGGCTAATCGACTGGAAGTGAGGAGAGATTGAAGAGACAGGCTTCTCAGAGGTAGAGTCGGCCTCAGCTGCCTGCTTTGTGAGCAAGCTCTCCAAAATGGAGGCATTCAGTATTTTGTTAAAACAACCACTTTTAAGTTTTATATTTTAGTCCTTTTTTTTTTAATCAACAACTAAACAGCAATCAAAACCAAATAAAAGAAAAAATAATTACGAAAACTTAAAAACATATATATATATTTTTTTTTCTGTTTTTAAATTTCAATTTTTCTTTCTTTTTTAAATAGCCAAGGTGAGGCACTACTTATCCTGCCTCACCTGACGCTACACCACCTGTGTGTACAAACATGGTGTTGGTCTGGTCATATAACTGAGAACTTCATGCACCACTGCATGTGAAAAATTTGAGGAACAAAACTCATTACTTGTGTGTCATAAACTGGTCGTGTTGTGTATAGTCATGGTAATTAATCCTTAGATGCACAAGTGGGTCAAAAATGACCCGGTGAAGTTGTTTTCTTGCAATATCTCTATAATTATGAGTTGCTATCATTTCATATTCCAGGTATTCCACAAAAAACTCTAGTCTAGTCTTTGATAGCATACCATTTTAAATTTTAACTTATCTTTTAAACATTTTAAGAAATTGTGGTTTTTGTATTACTATCCCATATTTCTGTAAGCGGGTCAAAAATGACCTGCATGCATTTCCTATGGAATCTTAAAGGAACCTTTGATTTTTATCAACTATGGCTCTCAGGGACATATTTACTGTCAACCACAAAGATTATATCAGAAATGTCACCCCACAGGAAGATCAACGTACACTGCAAGGTGTGATATATAATAGTATTATCTTTACTTTTTATGTCAGAAAGTATTTGACATGATGAAACTGTTAGATCGGTAAAACACAATACCGCTGTTTCACGTTAAAAATCACCACTCCTCTGATGGACACACATCAGGAGGGTAAGAGAAGCAGAATGGCGTTTAGGAATAAACCTGCCTCCTCAAACTCCTGCTTCTCCACTCCGCTCACGTTGAGTGAAACAACTGCAGTGTTGTGGCCGGGAGGCGTGGACACATGCTGCGAGCAAACCCGAGGAGCTACGGGAAGACCCGAACACACCAACCAACCAAAATATAATACTAAACACAAGTGACTTTTATTATCCAAAATCACAAAAATGACATTTAACACACTGATTCTAATGCGGGTCATTTTTGACCCACTTATAGAAGAGTGTAGGATCCAATCACTTGTGCATCTAAGGGTTACAGATGACAGCTAATTTCATTAAAAAAAAATGCACACTCTTCTTTTTCTGAAACACTGAATTGCAATTCCGTAACACAGAGTGTCAGAGGTGACTGTAGAAACTGGTTTCCTCATCACAAACACCTGTCAGAATAACCAATCCAGTTAAAGTGGTAAACTGTCACTGGTTGGAATCCAAATAAAAATTTAACAATATCAAATTTGACTACTGAGTAAAAGTCTACTAGCAGAATAAATATTCACAGCTGTGTGCGTGTGTGTGTGTGTGTGTGTGTGTGAGAGTGTGTGTGTGCAGTATTTTATTTATTCATATATGAGCTTGTGTGTTTAGTGCTGTTTAAACTATGTAAAAGATGTGACGCTGTATTTCAGCATGGCTTTTTCTGCAGCTGAAACATTGTGTGTCTCATTTGTGGAAATGATGCATTTTGGATGAGGCCAGTTGGAGGAAATGACACCTGATATGACCTCCATTTTGTCGAATGGTCACAGGCGTAATGGAAACTCCAGGAGGTAAGGAGGTTGATGGATACAACCTTGGCACACAAATGCATGCATACACATACTATACACACACACACACACACAAACCCAGGTCTACAAGTGATTGGAGACAAGATTTCTTGGAGAATTGAAGATGTTTAAAGACTCGATGTAAGAAACAGATCTGAAAGAAAATTCCCATGTAAACAGTAAATTCAGACTGTGCTGTTGAACAGTTATCCCTCCAAAGTCTGACACGTTTAAGGCCTTTACACACCGGGTGCGTACTGAATGAATGACAAGAAAATGCGAATTGTTCGGATCAAAACTCTTCACACCGGCAGCGTGCATTATTGATTTTACATTGTATGAAGGGCAAAATTATTGTACAAATAATATAGTTATTGTACTTTTGGCAACACTGGTGCAGCGGTATCTGAGCAGAGTCGGGGAGGGGGCAGGCACGGACCTGTGTGCATAAGATGGCATGCCCATATAAGGAATGCCAACACACCATTAACGTCACTGCAAAAACACTGTTTAAAAAACACTGTAAAACACAGCAAGTAGAATCGACTGAAACAGCCAGCAGGGCTCACGTCCAAATGCATGAACCTTATTATATGACGCTTTGGCATCATTTAACATGAGTATCCGACATTGTAACATTTATGGGTCAGAAAAAACGGAAAAGCATAATAGCTCTCCTTTAAACAGTGTTTTCAGCTACCACTGTGGTTAAGATTTAACTCCATTTGGTAACAAAATCTGCTTGGTTATAATATGATAATAAAATGAAAGGTATTACCAATTTAATAACAAAAATCCGTTGTGTTTCACACACTAATAAATAAGCAGTAAAATCTGCCCTGATTCCAAAAGACTGAAAAACGTCTGCAGTCTCCACAGTGCTCATTTTGGTTTTTACAGCTTTACAGTATAAAACACGAAACTTGTAAAAGCTCGAAGAAGGTCTCTCCTTTCTCTGTGACGCTATCTTCCATTGGTCATAAAGATGTGATAAATGCCAGCAAATAAACCATCTGTTTCCCCACAAACTGTCAATTAGAAGAATCCCACCTTATCCATCACAGCAGTGCTATACTCTCACTGGGAACCATCGAGCAGCTGTAGGCCTCATCTGTGCACTTGCTGCTGCTACAGGCAGCGTGGCAGGATACCTTCGCGCAGGCTAAAACACAACAGATGTTTATGACTGTGTGTTTCTGAGCTTGTGTGAGCGTCAGACGCTGTGATTTCTGCTTTTAAATTTATGTATCTTTCTGTGTCTCTTTAAGCGTGCGTGTGTGTGTGTGTGTGTGTGTGTGTTTGAATGTGTGTTTGTGGACAGAGCCAGCCGCCCCTCCACATCTCTTGCCATCTGGATAATTGATCGTTTGCTATCATGAAAAAATAAAAGGAGAGTGAATGTGTCATAATGGGCCACTTCTTAAACGCCCTCGTTTTTTATGTTTTCCACGCCTGTTTATTTGTATGGGGAGCTGCCAGTTGTCATGATGATCATGAAGAGGGTATTATGGGAAGGGATTATGCATCATCGTGCAATGTTTGAAGATGATCAATGACCTGAGGCTTTTAGTTGGTGTTTAAGGGCTTAGCACACAACTACCCACTGCTCTACTTGAGCACAGTGTGTCATGAGTCATGTACTAAGTTATTAAAACAGCACAGAACCTGACAGTTTTTCCACAGACAGAACACAGCTTGTAACACGAGTGAATGGAGCCACTGTCACATCACCAGTGGGTTTGTGGACTGACATTTTGAAGTCTTGAGTTTAGTATTACAGCTAATTGCAATCTAGATTTTTTAGATACTAAAGTGACCAGATTTAGATGAGAGGGTAAAGCTGTGGAGGAATTACATCGCTACCGATATAACTCCCAGCAGACAGTGCACAACTTGAACGCCCAGGCCACACTTCCTGAAAGAGCACTTTGTCTGCATCGCTTTATTTATTTCATTAGAGCAGCTGCACAGCACACGTGATAGGCACACACCTCTCACGCACGCCGGCAGCAACACAACGCTAGAGGTCATGAGTCTCGCCTAGTTTTTCTGCGAGCCGCATGCGGTTCTCTGCTAATATAGACACAGAAATCGTCAGTTGGCAGTCATGTTGACATCATACCAGCATTATTCATTTCAGTGTCAATGCTGACTTGACTTGCAAATATATTTTTTTAAAATAAACCAGGCCAAGAAAGGAGGGATTGGTGGGCATTCTTTTTGTTATTAATTTATAAAACTGATCACACGCTTTTCTGTCAAAACTCAATATGTTATAACTTTCTTTTAAAAATACATTAAACATTTTATTTTTGATGGGAATAATCACTGGAAAACTCTAAATAGTGAGACAGAGCTAGCAGAAGCAGCGCTGCAGCAGGAATGCTGCCTGTGTGAACAACAACAACTAAACGTTGTGTCCAATCTTTTTTTTTTTTTTTAGTTAGCAACACTGATTAAAGAGGGTAGTTGCTAGGCCTTAATGTTAATATCAACATTAGTAATATTTACAAGCTACCATGTTAGGTACTCCTATGAACTCTAGGAGGATGGAAACATGTTCCTTGCCTCATGCTGAAGTCATCCCTTCCCAGAATCAGATTTAGCTCTTCTGATGAATTTTAATTTGCTCCATTTGGAAAGGTAACAAGCCTACAAGCTTGCTGAGTTTTCACCTATTGGGAATGATTCAACATCCGCATTGAGGTTAACCAAGAAGTGCAAAAACCTGCACTTCCTAGACTGATCGCTTGAGGGTGGCTGCAAAAGCAAAGCAAATTCCCATTAGAACCCATGTAAAAATGGGCAACTTTAGAGCAAAACAAACATGCTTAAAGCCTGGTTAAAAAAAAGAAGAAGAAGAAGAAGGGCTTTTTTTGTCTAGGCTATAGCTTATTTCCCCTGTCATGATAACTGTGTAGGGCTGATTTTTTTAACAAGTCATTCTCTTTTCTTTTTGTATTTAGGCTTTAAGTTCTGCCTAAAGTAGGTTGTTGCCACTTTTAGTAATGTGAGCCAGCTGTCTGCCTCGGCTGCTCATGTTAGCTGGCTAATTCACCAACCTTGGACCTCTTGACCATGTAGGTCCCTTTTGGAGAATTTTTCATGAAAATATTGTAAAGTATTGGACAAAAAACATGGCTTGCTGTGTGGTTAATTGTACAAAAACACAGGGTTTTTTTCTGTGAGTAGAATTCGGGTACTGTTTAATGATGTTGTGAGCAACTTCAGCACTGACTTAGATGTGTGCTTCTTTCAGTAACTCCCTTTAGCGTCTTAGTCAGGAGATGCTCAACGCTTACCCAAGACTAATTAATGCGTTAGTCGGCAAGCAAGCTGCGGAATAAAGCACGGTGCTCACATTAGTGCTCACCGTAACGTTAGATGGCTTACTGGTGGAGCTCCTTAGCCAACGAATGAATAAGCTTTGGATAAGTCTTGGGTCTTTAAACCTGGCTGTGATAAATATGCTAATGGAGGTGCTGGACAGTTAGCAAGTTACGCTAACCATACATGGCTTATTAATTAGCTTGATAGCGAAGAAAAATAAAGATCCACCGCCTTAACTAACATCAATCAAGGTTAACATTAAACTTAAGTAAAGTGGTCAGATGTCAACAATTTAGCTTCTAAATAAAGTTGCTAACGTTATCTGAGTGAAAGGTCAAGTAGGGAGATTTCTGAGGACGCTAACTTAGTCGTCAAAAGTGGCTGTTGAGCTGTGTAGCAGTACTGCTAACAGTCAAGCCGAAAACAGAGCACACAATGCCGGGGGTGGTTCCTGTTCAAATACCAGTCATGCCTTCTTATGTTTCTCATGCTCTTTGTTTCTTGTGTTTGTCCTGTGTTACGTACGGACTGATTTTAAACCACAAAAATTAATTGCCCTTAACGCTTTGTCAACGCTTTACTGAAAGGGTACATTAATTATTAAATTATTATTAATATTATTATCTATTAGAGCCGAAAAGCGGCTCTTTCAGCTGCTTCACGAAACAATAGCCAATTAACTGTGACTGATATGAATGAAAGATCTATGGATGTGGTTTGGTTAAAAACACTCTCTTCCTAACAAAAACTGATAACTGACTTATGAAAGACATAAGTGCATTAAAATACAAGGTTTAAGTGTTTTCAATTGCAGCAAAGTACGTTGTGAAGCTCCCGTCGTGGAGGTCAAATATCCTCTGACCTGCTCCTGCTGTGTTGGTGCGGTGCCACTGGTTGTGACGTTTATGTAATGAACAGAAACACCATCTGCAACCAGTGTTTTATTTTGAAAACTGACAGAATTCTCTGCCATATCTATGTCTGACTTCCTGTATGATTACATGAGCACGGACCCAGAGAAAGTCATAGCAGTAGTTACAGGCCACAACGGGGAAACTATTAGCTCAGATTTCTTGGCTTTGCTAATTTCCATCAGAAGTTCGTAAAGGATTACCCCTGAGTTGCTTGACCACATATCAGACTTTGCTTTCATCTCATTATTCTGGACACCAGGGCCCGTATTCACAAAACACTTTAACTCACCACTTGGAGAAATTCTGTCTCTGAAAGTTCCTAACTAAGAGTTCTCTCTTCAAACCTATTCACAAAGCGGCTGAGAGCAACTTTTACTAAGGAACTGGGAGAAATCTTGCACTAAGAGAAAGGGCGAGGTTGACCCTGTTGGTACAGGGATGTGCACAGACATTTTGAAGGGCAGTTGCTCAACCTGGAAAAAGGGCATCTTCTTATGCACAGACCTCAGACCCTCTAGGAAGGTCCGGGGGCATGCCCCACAGGAAGAAAATTATCATTCGATTTAGCATGGTATGCACTACATTTTCAGCTATTTCATTCTTTATTCTTTATGACAACTTCTAATGTTCAAAATAATATGAACCTTTACAATTTGTCGTAACAAAAAATAAAGTGACTTCCATCAGCTTCCACTAAAGTGCTACGCTGTTGCAGTCAGAGCTGCTTGTTGGTTGGAAATTTGTCATGTCATAAACATTGTAGGCTTGCATGACTCAACAGCCAAAACCATCATATCCTGGTGTTACAGCAGATTTGGTGACCACCCGATTGGGCGACCAGAGAGGGCACTTTGCACAATTTCTGCAATTTCGGTTGTTGTTGAGAACGAGCTGTCTGTTATTATCACAAACAAGAATGTTTTTGTCCAAAAGTTCCCAACCTATTATTGGACAATAGTCTCATGAAAAGCGACAACTACCAGCAGAAAGTGTGCGACAGCCCTCTCTGATCATTAAATCTGACGGCTGCCGATTTGAGTATAACACCAGTTGCATCTCCACAGAAAGTTATGCGTTTGCACTTTTCGTTAATGTTAACCATTTTCACAGTCCACAGCTTCAAAAGACTTACCCAGAGGAGCCCTGACCAACAAGCAGCAGCAGACATGAGTGACACCGACAAAGAAAACAACAAAACAACAAAAGAAAACGCTGTCTTGCGATCCTTTGCGCATTTCAGTGGATAATGTCAATGTTGTCACACGTGAGTGACGTGACAGGGGTCAAAGGGCATCACTAAGGTGACGCACCGTGTCAAAAAGAAATAAAAATTATGATGAAATGTCAATTTAATTTGGTCTATTTTTACAAATAATTAGCTATTTGAGTTTCATATTAATATGCAAAAAAAAAAAGAAAAAGAAAAAATCAGAGCAGAGGGGCAGCTCTGCCAAGGAGGGCAAAAGGGCTGCTGCTCAAGCAATTGTGTCAGTGAATTCAACATAAAAATACTGTAGGGGTTTGTTACCAAATAAAATCCAAATAAAGATTTTAAAATAAAATGCATGCTAATTTAACATGAAATAAAGAATAATATAGTCTGCTTATATTTACTTGTTTCACTTATTTCTAATATTTGATATTTTTATTGTTGTGATTTTAAATTATTGTCATTGTTTTATTCTTTGTATTTTTTTAATTCCTTTGTTTTCTTCCTGTTGTTTCAGCCTCTCTGGGCTGCATGTTTGTGTGAAAGGTGCTATTGGAATAAAATTGAGTTGAGTTACTGACTTGTCAAGTGTGCAGCTAATTGTCAACCTATATGCAGCTCACTGATAATCAGGCTGTATTCACATCAGAAGCCTCAGTGTTTAGACTTAGACTGCGGTAACTGTGGTTGTTTCTGTTTGTTGGTGACGTGACTGAATCCTTTACCTACCAGCTCTAATATGATCATATTAGCATCACAATTAAGGTGGTACCTTTTTAAAAGCTCAGTGTCTTTAAATCTTCCTTAAATGTTGACCTGATTATGAGGCAGATTGTTGGCAGCAGCCTTCTTAGGATCCTTTGTGATTTGTTCTTGAGAGTCCTCTAGAGGGCTTCTAACTTTTCACAGGTTTATTAGGTTGTTTTAGTGCTGAAATGCTTTGTGAAACACTCTTGATCAAAAATTAAGGAGTCTTAAAAATTAGGATGGACTAACCCTTTTTTTAAATAGTTGCTCCAGAATCAGCAGGTTAGGAGCTACTTTTAGCCTTTAGATTTTTTGTGAATACAGCCCCTGAGGCTGAAGCAACTTTTCAAAAGATTTGACTCTTTCTTGCAGTGTGCTGTGGAGTCACATCTGACACAGCAGTCAGCAGTCTTAACCCAGTGCCATCCCTGTGCCTCCTTTCCAGATGGGTCCCTCCGACCATGAGAAATTATGATGAGAGGGAGTGAGAACTGTCGCCAGTTGGGGACAGAACAGCTGAGAAAACATCTTGCTGAAGCCAAGCTCGTTGGCCCTAATCTTCAGTCAGTTCAACTTAACCCCTACCCCTGTCCATCATTATTTGTCAGAATTTTTGCTAATGAAATTATTTAATAACCTTGGCCTCTGCCTCCAAACACATTCTTAAAAATCACCGTTTTGTTAACAATAATTTTTTTCAACTGTGAACAGCTCAGAAACTATTAACCCTTAGAGCCCACAGACATTTCACTGATGGCTGCGTGCAGGATTTATTTAATTTCTGAAGGACTGCAGCACAGTCCTAACTGCGAAGGCAAGCTGGCTGTAATCAAGGAAACTTATGCTTAGCATAGCAACTTTTACTTAAATTAAATTTTTCACACGTTAAAGGAAGACTGTAATTCTCTAACTGTTGCCACACAAACATCATGTTTCATAGGACAATGTGTCATGTTCATAACGCAAAGCGCAAAGAGCCAGACATTTCAGCAGCACATAAAATGGTACTTGGTTATTAAAGACTGTAAATAATGGTTTGAAATGGCTCTGATAACACACACAGTGTTTTTTTCAGACTGTGTAATCTCATAGCTTGAAGCATGCTCAGTTTGGACTGTTTTCTGAGTGTCTGTCTCATTCTAAAATAGTCGACCAGCCTTAATTGTAAACTTCCACCTAAACATTGCGAAAATGGAAACATCGCAAATCCTTTCATTTTTTCATAAAATGTAGTTACTTTATTTGTTAACCCTCTGACCAAAGAATCACCCTGTAATCAAACACAATATGCACTTTAGTTAAGGCAGTGGCTGTCAACCTTTTTCTATCATGCCGCCCTTGGAGGAAGAAAAATTTCCACACCTAACAACCCCCCCCCCCGAGACTCCAACAATACTTCATGTATAAATTTAGCCTTTTAAAAAGTAGATAAAAATGAAATAAAATGTTTAATCGCATTTTCAGAACATTACCAGTGAAGTGCTGTTTTTTTAAAACGGTTTTCCCACTGTCAGTGTTAGTCAAGTTTTCTTACAACTGCTCTGCCTTAACTCTGTGATACTCTGTGACTCTGCTGCAGACTGAAGCTGCAGCTGCAGCAGCGGGTCGTTGTTGGTGACAGCTCCATTAAATAAAAGGCTGCAGACAGACACAGCAGTCGGAGGACATCAGAGGGAAACCAGAGGATATTTTCTCTGTAAAATGTGACACAGTTTTACCAAAATTGCTGCTTTGTGCGACGTAGTAGTGTTGATCGTTAAGGGTTTTGTTTGTTTGTTTGTTTGTTTTTTGAAGTCGTGGGTCAGTATTGATCCTTTAAAGAACTCACACGGGGTATAATGTCTCCAAGTGTCTTAAATTTGTTCGGCTGCATTTTTCAGACATAAAACACAGAGGGATCTCTCTTCATGTTCGACCACATTTGCTATGAACCCAAGAGCAAGATACCACCAACGTTACTGTCACCTAACTTTGTCTTGTTTGTATCTGAAGAGTCGCCTGTTTTTCTTTTCACCCCTGTAATATATTTCTTCATTTTGCAGATGTCCAGACTCTCACTATTTGATGTGAAATCACCATAGAAACGCGTTTTGGTTTTGTTGTCTCACCCCAAAATGAGTCGTCCAGACTGCTGCACCAGTCAGAGGTTGATGCAGCTTCTCCGTAACCTGAAAGGTGGAACGCCGGGCAACGGAAGCCAGTGAAGTGCTTGCTCGTGTTTTCTGAGTTTAGTTCTGCAATAAGTAAAGGTTTATATATATATTGTTCTTGTTTTCATTATAGTGGTGACAGGAGAGTCAGAGGACACTATTTTCACACATTTTAGCGATTACCTCAAAAATAAAATAAAACAACAAAAACCAAGTTAATCTAATCTAATCTTATTTGAGGGGGTGGGACTGGAGGTCCGAAGATTCTTTTGTTTTTCTTCAGGCTGGCAAAACGTTTAGATTTATCCCGGTGAGAGTACTTAACCCAAGTGCAGATGTCAACACACAACTCTCATGAATGCATGAAGAAATACAAACCTAACATTACGTAACAAACATTTTGTGTCCTTGAAACTCCATAAAAACAGTCGTACTATTACACACAGGGAAACGTCAGGTAAGCCTTTCCCTGCCTTGCAGTGAACGGCAACATTTGCCCCAGACATTTAGCCAACACTGCAGTCTATCTAATCTGTGTTCCCAGCAATACCTTTTCATTCAGCCACACTCCCCTTTTACCCCTCTTCACCCTCCTCTCTCGTTCTCTGATGGTTTCCTCCACCTCTCTCGCTGTGCATTATGTAGATAACCCGGCGATGCTATACATCCCCGGCAGGTCAAACGGAGGTTGCAGTCACACACTGTGACAGCGGGAGCCAATCCCAGTCCATCATGGAGGAGGGGTGGGGACTGAGGTTCTTTGACATAATGTAAGTGTGTGTGTGTGTGTGTGTGTGTGTGTGCAGCAGGGTTTAGTTGAGGTCTCCACAGGGAGTCTATAAGACAATAAGTTAACTGGTTAAGTCAGACGAGGGAGAGGATGAGGGTGAAAGGAAAGGACTGCAAACTTGATCACTTTTTGAGGGGACACATTTTTCTTGGATAGGAAGTCAAAACATGCATCACAAACAGTCTCTGCAACGTCATATCCAAGTATTTTAACAAATGTTGAAGGTGATATTTTGAAGCTGAATTTGAGCAGAAGTCAAGCTAGACTGAGATGACGGAGACAACTCAGACATCCTGAATGTTTGTAAAGTCTAAATTCTTTCTGAAAAGTAATCATAACCCTCTATCCCTCTGTCGACATGTCTCACTTCTTAGAAAATATGCAAAGTTTAGTTCCATGACAAATAATCGAACACAAATAACGTCCATTTTTAATTCTTTAAGTTCAAATATGATTCTGTTTGGAATTTTTCAGGTTTTTCTGTCTCAAGTCAATCTTAAAACAATTCTCATTCGTACACGAGCACTGTCATCAGCTTCCTAATGGAAAACAACATGTACACAGCTCACATGAAAGACACACCTCTGACAGCAGCATGTGCAAGTACAAAAGCTTACATTCAAATCAACAATTATTTCACAAAATTATTATATTTTACTGGACACCAAGTAAAATCTGTTATTCTGTTGTATTCTGCTATCTTGTAATGTTTGTGTAAAAAGGAAATATCTTCATATCTATCTATCTGAGTAATTTGAGTAATGTTTGCTACAATCAATGCTACCAAAAAAAATAACTGCTTTTGATTACTTTTTTTTTTCAGTGGATATTTAAAATATTTGCATTTGTATGTTATTGCATGAGTGTGTGTGATGCATATTTTTGTCGGGTTTTTTTTTAATCCAAAATAAACAGTGAACAGCAAATTTTTCAAATTCAGCTTAACACACACTCAGTGTGACAGCTGCACTGTCAGTTTACCCACAATGATCTGTTTGTGTGTGTGTGTGTGTGTGTGTGTGTGTGTGTGT
>JAPQLA010000023.1:1193148-1220317 GCA_029822935.1 Naso vlamingii | reverse complement strand
TATATATATTGTTAATATGCATTGTATATATATATATATATATATATCACAATACGTCATCACAATACGTTTACACATCTGAAACGGCAAAAACAAGACAAGAAAGACACAAGCAGGGCATTAAAGCATATTATGACACACTTTTAGGTTGAGGGCTCTGAAGGGCAGTGTGTGTGTGTGTGTGTGTGTGTTGGGAAGCAGGAACGGGAAGTGGTTAGGAAATAAATGGTATGTGGGAATGTAGACTGGTATCTAAGAAGAGATTAGGCAAAAAAATTATTATTATTAATCAGTTCATCTGTACGTTGAATCATAAAGTCAATTATCCTTTTAATATATGTAACATAATTGTTATATTTATAATAAAATTAATGTAGATCAACCTTGGCATAGTTAAGTATAGTAGCATCTGATCTGAGGTGAAACAATTCTGAAAAGGACAAATACAAACAAACTTCCAGAATCTCATGTTGTGATCCTGTTTCTCTGCTCCTGAACTTCATCTTTATTAATTTGACCTCAAACTGGACTCACACTGATGTGGCAGAAAACTACATGTGATAACCACAAAGCACTAACTGAGCATCAGCTTAATGAAGCTCTGTGAAAGCTCAGTCAGGAAGACCACTCCTTTATAAGCTTACGCCTGAATGAAGTCACGTCCAGCAGTATTTAGACAGTGACAAAAAATTTGTTATTATTATTTTGCCTCTTTACACACCACCAGTGGATCTGAAATGAACCAATCAAGATATGGCCAAATGACAGACTTTCTGATTTAATTAAGTGTTTCACCAAAATATTGCATTTATTTTTTTATTTTTATTTTTTTTAAATAATCATGCCCCTACGTGATTCTACTCCTTTGGAGTTCCTTCCTGTTTCCTTCTTAGCTTCTCACCTTCTAGGGTGAAAGTAATTGCAAATGCTTCCATCTATCATTATATTTTTGCACTTTTTTGACCCAAAGCTAATGACCATGGGTAAGGATCTGGATGTAGATTGAGGTCTCACTCTTTCGTCTTTTTTGTGGCTGTGCTATAAGATTCCTTCATTATTGGTGATGTCTCTGCATGCCCTCCTCTCCCACTGTCCTCCATTTGAGTCAACCCAGCCGGCCATGTCCTCCCACTCCCCCGCTGTCCCCCTTTCTGTCTGCATGGCTGATCTTGCTCTCTCTCTCCCTCCCTTCAAGCAGACGCCTGGTCAAGCTCAGCAATCGATACCAGGAACAGAACTGCAGGAGAACACAGTCAGCTGCTACTTGAGATCCTTGTTGCTCCTGCTACTGCCACACCATCAGTCAAACTCATACACAGACACACACACACACACACACACTCAATGAGTAAAGATGCATACCGGTAGATAGTGTTTATGCAAACACACAATAATGAAAGAAACAAATTGGGTGCTAAGCCAGTTTAGAGCCAAAACTAATGTATTTATGGCCTGATAATATCTTAGAATTAATTTTGTATCTTTAATCTGTTCCTTAAGGTCAAAGACAGTCACTGCAACATAAACAAGAACTCTGTGTGTGTGTGTGTGTGTGTGTGTGTGAGTGAATCCCAAGTCTGATATAAATTCCTCTGTGCCATAAACTTTGTTGTTTTCCAGAAAACTATTTAAAAAAACCCACATCAATGAGACGCACTGTTCCGCTGTCTTTGATTTGACTCAGTGCCACATACATCTCTCTTACTGCTAGAAATACACACTAGAGTATTCAGTGTGTCTTAATCTGCTGCTAAAAACTGCATTTTATTGAATCTGAATCTATTATCAAATCAGCTTGTCCGGTCAGAAACTTTTGGCATTCTATAATTGAATTAATCTAAGTTTGTAAGTGTATACATTGTAGAGATGTGAATCTTCACTGACCTCAAGAGTCGATTTGATTACAATTCACCTGTTAATAATTCAAATGCAAAACTAATCTTGATGCAACTGCAATGAGTTGCATCCTTAATTGTCTATATCACTGCACAGTGCACATGACTACTTTTTCATCAATAAATATAGTCAGATAAATCTAAACTCCCCTTTTATTTTGACAGTGCTTTCAGAAGTTACACATTGTTCGCCACATTGATTTTCTATTTGTGGAGCTGCGCATCCCGTTCACTCACTCAAGACAGCCCACCAGTGAATAGCATGATGTTATACGCTGACACAGCAGGGGCAATGTGGCTTTTAGTCTGTCAGTAAAACCAACGAAAAAGACAAGAAACCCGTCATCTCAGAGGGAGAATGTAAACAGGACTTAAATGTAGCCTAAAGTAATGTTGGCTGCTAACTTTGCTGCAATAAAGGAGACAGTGAACATGTGTTTGCTGACCATGAGTTGGTAGCAGCAGCTCAGCACAAGGGAAGCCGGAAACCCCGCTGCATTTTTAAAATTTGAAGGCTTAACAGCGTTATCCTTGTATTGCTAATGGCCAGAGCTAATCCAGCCAGCAGCTATGATGTTAACCGCACTGCAATCCTTTCTTGGTCACTTTACTGTTGTCAGTGTTGACTGCACATGCTGGTTGATTAGTGTTACAGTAAGTTTTATACTCTGATGTTTAGCAGAGAGAGAGAGAGAGAACAATGGCAGTAATTATGTTGTTATACCATGGTCTGTGTGAATACTCTTTTCTGATTGGCTGACAGCTGTGTGACAAAACAGTTTAACACACAGGTAGGACAAGTTTAATCGCCGTTCGAAATTCATCTGCTACCCAACTTGTAACCATAGCAACATGTAAACTTACTCTAGTATGTAGTATGTATCCTCAATTATGCTGCAGGCACAAAAAACAGAAATCTTCCTGATGAAACTTGAGCTACTTCAGTCTGAAAATATTGACTTGAAAGGCTAAAAGTTAAACTCTGTTTCCTTCGAGGAGTTTATCAAGCCTACAGCTTTTCAGAATATCTTGTCACTGGGTGTAGTCAGTGCATTATCTTCTGAACACCACAGGGAGGCGCTTGTTATACACAAGCTGTAGCCTCCCTCCACTCGTTGAAAGTTGGTAAACAAAGTGTCCGCTAACCGAGCTGTCGGATCTGAAGGATGGTTAAGTCATCAGTAGATGAGTTACCCCTGTGTTTGGTTTTAAAAAGGTTGGTAACTGAGTCTGTGTGTGTTTATTCCCCTCTACAGCCCTGTTACACTGATATCAGTCAATCATCTCACTCATCTCACTGTTCACTGATCAACCCTCGACTCCTGATGGAGACAATCGCCTGTCATTTTGTTCCTCAACATTTTTATTGATTTGGGGACAATGACATGACTGGTTATCGAGGTAGACTTGCTCTGTAACATACTGACAAGTTGTATTTAACCTACTGTTTGTCTACGCAATGTCGCTGACTTTGAACCTTGCTAACGTTAGCTCTCTGGCTAGCAGCCGGTTCAATGGGCTGAGCGGACTAGTTTATTTCTGTTGCTACGTTGTACCTATGGACCGTCCTATTTACTGGAGTAGTGAACTACATTTTCATTACATAAGCATTGTATGGGATTGTAATGATTGTTCCAAGTATTAGTAAAACCCTCAGATGTTGGCAGGGAAATGGAGTTATTGCTAGTTTAAGGCTTTATATTGACCACAAATCACATGAAAATATGATTTTGAGTGCAAAACTTTCACCAAAACTTTGTGACTGCTTTCATTTTAAATTGCTGACCATGGTATAGGCAGGATAGTCAACTCGTCTGTATGCGTTAAACGGCTTTGCGTTACTCCGCGGAGGCAAACCCCCCTCTGCTTCACATTGGGTGGTTCTCAGCCACCACGTCGTGCCTCAAAACCGTTTAACGCATACAGACGAGTTAACCATCCATTACTTATCAAGTGTCAGTTTATAATTTAAAATTGAATATTAAACCTTTTTATTGTAGATTTTCTGTTTATATTCTTTCTTTTATTTTTCCTAAAGAAATTTAAAACAATATTATGGTTATTAAGCTGTTGCTCTTTGTGTTGTATTTATGCCTGTGTTTGCATAGGCCTGTGTGTGTGCACGGTATAGGCCACTTCCAGGGTTGATGGGGTCCTCAGTCTCCGGCACCGTTATTTTGGGAGTTGGGGGCTGAAAAGTTTGGGAACCTCTGCTCCAGACAACTGTCATCATGTCTGTTAAATAGACTAATAGCCTGTGCCTTGAATTTATATTTTTGCATTTGCAGTTTTATTATGCTGCTGAGGTGAATGAAACATTCCTACAGTGTCATGTCGATAGAAGCCAGCTAATTAAAGTAAATTATGAGCATGGCAGTTCACATCTGACACAGGGATCAGAATGTGTGACAAAGTCTTCATTAAATTTCTTTTGTTAGCAAGTGTAGTGGTTGTACACTATACTATTAGACATCATGGTGTCTCAGATGAGTGATTTCTGTTTGGTGATGTGAGGTTTTCTGATTTGAGTGTTCTAAGACAAAGTCGCCCAACCCTCTTACCTACACAAACTTGTCGCAAATATTTTCTATTAGCCTGATGAACGCCACCTGTTCAATGAAGGTGCCTTTTTGTAAGATTTATCCTTAGCTAAACAAACACGTCTAAATCGTTGCAAGATGCTGTCTGTTTAAGTCTGTGTGCGAGGTTAGTGAAAGTGTAGAAAACAATTTTTTTTTTTTTTTCATTTTTTAAAAATTAAATATGATCCAGTTTCACAAAAGTGGGTGGCAGTTGGTGGTGTGTGATGTTGTGCTGCACTTTTTGTTGGAGATCATACCCACTCAGTCAGGTTTAAAGGGATAGTTCAGATATATTATTTGCGGGAGCAAACATACGTGAACACCACACACCATCAGTGATGTTTTTGAAAACAACTTGGCATGTTGGGGCTTCAGGACACTTGGATTGCTTCATGGAGGCATTTTATGATTTTATTACATTTTCTTTACGTTTGAAACTTGGCTTTGTTTCAATTGTTTGGGAGATTACTGCGATGCCTTTTTCCTGTGAAACTCCAGCAGTGTTTTGTGGACTAAAAGACTTAACCTGCCTTTCAATCAGCATGAGGGTGACTAGATGATGACTGAATTTTCATTTTTGGGGGAACTATCGCTTTAAACATCACACCACTTTACCTCAAAGCTACGCAGCGTCCCAGCATGCAGCAAATCCAACTTATCAACTCTCTTTTTGTACATTCTTTATTGACACCTGAGCCAGATTCATCTGCTTATTAAAGTTGAAAGCTCCAGAAAACTTTTCCTTAGTTTGGTTTTAAACCATGGAGAGATTTTGTCTAAATGTAGATATTAAAATTTTGATTCACTGTTATTGATTTTTTTTTTTTAATCCCTATGACTGATACTCTATTATTATGCTAATATATATAATTTATTATAGTAAAATCTCAATAAGCACATATTTGCATATAATTTGCAGATTTGCTGAAAAATATGATTCAGTTCCATAACAACTGAGCAAACTCAGTTTATTGGTCAAGTTCATTTAATATGGTCAAAAAGGTCAAGGAAAAAGTGAGAGGTGAGTAAGTAAACAAGTAGATTTTCTCGGTGACTGTTTCCAAGGCCAAGAATGAACAATTAAGCTCAAAATACAGATGCACCGCGTGTTATTGGGCTTTAAGTGCATGCTTGGACTTTGCACAGTCTTTGCACAAAGCCAAAACAAACAAACAAAACTGTTTATGATCTCTCCATCAAAGCCGTGTCAAGAGTTTCTCTTTGCTCCTATTCTTTATACTAAACTAGGATAACCATGTGCAATTTCCAACTCTGTGTTTGAAACACAGACATGAAGTTGATCTACAGGTAAGCAAATAAGCACATTCATTAAAATGTTGAACTACTCTTCCAATATTTCAAAGGACAATGGTAAAAAGAGAGATTTTCAGCACATTACAGACAGCAATTTTACTTAATGAGTGTCTCCAATCATAGCTGCTAACAGTGTAGTGTGGGTCATAATATGACGGAGACTCCTCCATTGCAGCACAGGACCAGACTCATTCAGACTGTAAATATCAAACCTGACAGGGTGACAGGTTACAAAAAAACTGTCTCATATCCGAAATACTGACCATGCTAAGTATAGCAAAGGAGAGGGATCAGAGGATGAGTGGGGCTGGAAAACTACATTTACATTAGCCGTGGCCCCATAATTCTTCAAGAACTCCTGCATAATGGCTACATTCCCACAATAGGCCATAAAGTATCCAACAGTCGCTCCTTTAAAATGAGCTGAGAAAATGGTAATGACATATCTCTCTGTTATTTATTTATTTCAGAGTGTAGCAACGTGTGCACGTATGTGTGTGTGTGTGTGTGAGTGTGAGCGGAGAGGGGAGGGTAAGATGGACTGGCAAAGGGGGGGTGTCTTAATCATTCCCCAGTCAGTCTTTGGTCCCCTTGTCAAGTGGTTCCCATCATCGTGACATTTAAAATATTTATTAATTATTTTTGTGACTTGATGAGGTTTCCCCGATCTGTACGCACACACACACACACACACACACACACACACAAACAAACAAACACCAGAGAGGCTACACAATTCAGGGCTCAAACATATTTCCAGATGTGGGGTGTTCAGTTCCCCCTTCTCACTCATAACAACACTGGCTGCCATGCACTCTCATCAGCAGCCACTAAGGGAAATTTGCTACATTATAGCATCACCACCACCACCCCCCACCCCCATTGCTGTGGTTCTCCCACGTTTTCTTTTTTTCCCCTCTTGCTCTGACTTTGTCCTAAAATATGAGCCAAGGAAGCTCAACCATTGTATTGTGGTTAGGACTCGTGTGAGTGCATGATAATTCTGTGTCTTTAGCTGAGCAGAACTGGAAGAGAGCAGAGACAGGTAACAGTGAGAGACGGGGGGGTGAAATGAAGTTGTAAAGCAGTGGAGGCTGTTATAAATGTAAGGGGCAATCATGAAGGGCTGCACTGTGGTTTGTTGTTGAGTACAATGTGTGGTCATTATTACCTCCTGTCAAATTCATCACTTTCAGACAGGGAGAATATCTGAAGCTTTGAACTCTTCTTTTTTTCAGATTTTTTTCAGCCCTTTTAACCTTTAAATTCAGTCTCACTTGCAGACCAAAGGGCTCGTAGCTAAATGACACAATAGATTTTTTATCAGTGTGACCCATGTGGCCAAAAAAAGGATATTTCTTTCCTGATTTGCCAGCACTATGATTGAGGTTTTGTTTGTTTTTTTCACAACCAAAGGGTCAAGGTTTGGAAGGGACCGGATGCAAACTGCGGCCTATCATATTAATGCCATGCACTTACACCGTCCATCTACCCTGACCTCCCTCCAAAGACCATGTCCAGACCCAATTCAGTCAGCAACAACAACAAAAACAAAAACAACAGGGTCATCAGCCAAAAAAAGCTGCAATGAAAAACCAAATCAAATTAAAGCTGCAAGCAGCTTTGAACAGGCCCTTGCTCTACTGTGTCTGTCGGAGAGGGCTACAGTCAGGCAAAAACCACGTAGTAGCAATGAGCACTGTCTACAACACGACAATTTTGTGAAAATGACACAATAACTTAAATAACAGCCTTACTTCCTGTTCCTAGTAGGAGGCGCAATGTGTGTGAACTGTTGATGGCATGTCAATGGCATCCTAAGCACACACTTAAACTTTCAGACAGATCGGAAAACGTAAAGTGAAGTTACAACAACTTCCTGTCCAACGCCGTCATCATGGCGCCAACGTTTGATGAAACCTCTTATGGTTAATTAATTACCATCATTAAGGTGTAAACATTATTCAGATCAAAATAGAGTCAGTCAAACCTTTAAAGAGCTGTAAATTCCAGAAAAAATCATGTCATTTCTTGTCGCCAGTGGGTGGGGCTATGACTGTGAGTGAATACTGTTGTACAGAAGTGTTCAGGCTGGCACCCTTGTGAAATATTTCAAGTTTGGTGCATATAGAACAATGTACACTGAAATTACACACATTTCATTGGTCATGGCGAGACACTCAAAATGGTGGCCCCGCCAGGCCCACGCAGTGACTCCAAAACGAAAGACTGAAATAGCTTTTGATCTCAAAGGGGTTGAGAGTATACACAGCAATTTTCATGGGAATCCAATAAAATCCCTCGGAGGGGTTCGTTAAAGTAACAATGTGTAAATCGCCAAAAATGGCTGTTCAATTCAAAATGGCTGACTTCCTGTTGAGTTTAGCCTATGGTCTCAAGAGACAGAAGAGAAGACTTCCATTTTAGAATAAGAGCACTGTTAAGGAATGGTTTTAAATTTAGCCATATATATGAGTATATGATTGCAACATCTGTGTGTGGCAATGAAAGACCTACGGAAGGTCGTTTTCATTAGGGGTGGGATGATTAGAATATTTCATGTACCAGTTATTGTGGCCACAATAATTGCGATACACGATATTTTCACGATAATTAAAAAAAAAAAAAAAAAAAAAAACTTTTTTTTTAATTGAAAAAAATTCTACATACAAACATATTTTAAGAAAACATTAAGAAAAAAAGAATCGCAATGAAACAAAGTTATCGCTTTACCATACAACTTTTACTGAATCATGATCATGGGGACACATCTTCATGAAAAACAAATAAATAAATAAGGTAATGATAAATTATAAGATATCCCTGCATACATTCAGGATGAATGAAAATTACTGTATGAGTAAGTCTACCCTGTTTTTTCAAGTCTAGCATTGTAGCTTGGACTATTCACTATTCACTAGCATGAACGGTGGGTTACATGAGGTTATTCACAGCAGATACTTTAATTTATGATATTGACAATTATGTGATTAATTGAATGTCACCATGATTAAATTTTTGTGTTTTTATCATGATTGACGATAAAAATGATAATGGTCCCATCCTTATTCACCACTAGGTGGTGCCAAAACTGCTATTTTCAGCATTTTTCATAAAAATGTAATTTGCGGAAAATCTAATTCGTTGGGCCTAAAGTCCTTACGGGAAACTTGTTTGGAATGAGACATACGTATGTACAAAACTTAAATGACTTGAGGTCAGATATACCTGTTCAAATTTGCATTTGCAAATGTTTGCTAGGGCCCTCTTATCGACAATCGACATAAAATTCCCACCATGGCCTCTTGGTATGATCCTACCAGCGTGCCAAATTTGACTTTTGACCAGATGGTTATATGGGCTGCCATAGACTTCAGTGGCAGAAAAAATAAATGAAGAGATATGTGAGAAAAGGTAGAAACACCATGGGGGCTTCACAGTTTTGCTGATTGAAACCGAATGACAGACACTTTCATGCTGGCCAATCAGGTAAATGCACTATTCTCAGTTGGGTTACTTTGTAACAAAAACATTGTATTTTAACCACTCACCTTACGATCATTGTGAAAAATAATGACTTTCATGATAATGTTCCAGATTTATAAAATTTGCTCTCAGAGTATTGAGTCCAGAGTACTGTGTAATGTTTTCGAGACTGATAGGCCTTCAATTTTATGGATCTGTTACTTAAAATGGATTTAAGTAGACTAAGGCCTTGTTTAGACTGCCATCCCAAATCTGATTTTTGGCATAACCAGGTTGTATTCAGATTGATTTCAGGAAGTCTGGACAGCTAAAAACCACATGAAATCCGAATTTTTGCAAATCAGATCCAAACTATATAGTGAGGTGGTTTGAAATGCAATCAAATTCAATTTGTGCAGATGCGTCTTCAGTCCGGACGATCTGCTAGTTCAAATCGGATATTAGAGTGCCATTTGCGTCACTTCATGAATACTGGGCTAATAAAGGGTCTTGACTGACAAGACAGAGTACTAGATGGCCACAGATCCTGACAAATGGTGGTGGTGGCGACCGGTGGCTCAGATGGTAGAGCAGGCGCCCCATATGAGGCTGTGCCCTCGGCCATGGATTCAAATCCATCTTGTCAGTGCTCCTGACCAAGGCACCGGCAGAACATCTGGAGTTGGTCCCTGGGTGCCATGCTGTGGCAACCCACTGCTCCTAGCATGTGTAGTTAAGGTTAACCACAAAGAGGATGGGTTAAATGCAGAGAATGAATTTCCCAAGGGGATAAACAGAGGAATTATTATTATTATTATTATTATTATTATTATTATTATTATTATTATTATTGCTAAATGTCCCATGGCGTATTCCAAAACTTGCACACCACCTCTCATCATCAAATGTCTCAAGGAAGACATGCTCCCAGCTGATCATTATTAATGAAACTATTTTTTTTTCTAGCTAGGCCACTGTTTCTGGTTCGAAAAATATGTGCAGAGGACATTTCAATAATCTACACTCCTGTGTGGGAAAGAAACAGAAACTATCAGTGAGTGTGACTGTGGAGACGTGTTTGTTTACCTTGGCCAGATGTGCCCTATTTTACACAAACACACCTTTGTGCCTCTGTTTAGACCAGAAAAAAACTGGTCTAAACTTTGCAGTATTTTGTTCCTTTTTGTGCTAGGCACAAGATAACAAATGCGCTGAGACACGTCGTCATTCTTCCTTCACTTTCAGACCTCCCACCCACTGGCACACAGATGCAGCGCAAGTGCATTTGCTATTTTACACACTGGAAAAACGATATCTGCACTGAGGGTAAGACAGCAAAGGCACTTGGGCCAGGCGTAAGATAGGGTCAGAGTGTTTGTGCAAGAGACTGAACAGGAGTTATGTCAGAATGGCTGTTAAGACATTGAAGAGTTTTGTAAAATAAAATCCATGTTTTTTTTTTCAAGTTCAAAGAAAAAAAAAAATTCAGACTAGACTGATAAATGAACAATGGGGGATAATGTAGTACAATGGTGTTTTTGTCAGTGTAGGTTTAGTCACACCATGCTAATATGCCACCCCCCACCCCCCATCTGTTGAAATGTCACAGAAAAAAAACATGGTCATGTAGGGAAATGACAGCAGTGCTCTTGACAGAGCTGGCCTTAAAACCCCCCCACCTCTTTATTAAGAACAGGAACCTGATTTCTCGCACCAGGCCTGATAAGAGGTTTGAAAAACAGGAACCCAATTCCCATTATCTGTCTTCCCTATTGTCTGTATTAACCTTCCCCCATGGTAAGTTGTTCCCCCCATAATGCTACACTTGTCTGGCCACAACACACTGCTGCCAAGAGCCAATTGCTCCATGCAAATGAAGGCACAGACTCTGTTGTGAGCAAGGGAGGCAAGAGAGCAAGAAAGAGAAAGGGAGAGGTCAGGAGAGAGAGCGCCTCGTGGTTTTATCAAGAAGACATGGACTCTACCAGCTGATGACTGTCTTGGCCACGTTTATACACACACACAAACACACACACACACACACGCACAGTGCAGCATGTATCGGTTGGATATGTTTAGCCTGCTTACAGTGTTTGTCTGTCAGCAGAAATGATAGAGTGATGGCACTGGAGGGGTCTGGAAAAAGAAGAAGAGCATATTGGTTTGTGTTGTCTTTTTTTTGTTTTGTTTGTTTTGTTTTAAGCTATTTAGGTATCTTGGCTGGTTGGCTGTATTTTTTTCACTGTTGCAAAACAGCCCAAGACAGAAAGGGAGAAAAAGACCCTAAGATGGAGTCTAAGCAGGGACACAACTGTCGCCATAAATGAGTGATACAGTGGCATCAATATGCAGACAGAAAAAGGCAGAGCTCACCCACCGCTAATTAGCTTAGCTCAAACGCTGGTAGTCAATGGGAAGTGCTCACCTGCCACCGTCATCAGATAAACTTTCAGATTGGCACTTTATGTAATTTCAGCTTTTTTTTAACGGACATTTTGTTTTGTTGACCAACTTACAAGCACGTTAAATAAAGTGCTAATGTGAGTCTAAAAATAACATAATGTGGTTAATAAACAAGTCACAAGCACACAGGACTATTTAGAGTTGTTGGAAAGTTTATCTGATGACTTCAGGCGGAGGCAGGCTAGCACTTCCCATTGACTACCAGTGTTTGAGCTAAGCTAATTAGTGGTGGGTGAGCTCTGCCCGTCTCTTCCTTGTTACTGCACACACAGTCGAAAGAATGGGATCTATCTTCATGTCTGGAACACGTGAGGAAAGCAAATAACAAAAAGAAAAAAAGAGCCATTCAGAAGTGTGTTGTTGTCTTTCTTTTGCCAGTAGGAAGCAGAAACGCTGCAGTGGCTTGACTAAGGGTGCGCCAAAGGGACAAAATAGCAACACACAATTAACGCGATTAACGTGTTAATGCTGACAGCCCTAGTAAACACAGATGTAATGATTTGTGTATCTTTGAAAGAGCCTTTCAGGACACCAAAGGTTGCTTTCAAAGATACTTTATTGGTCAAATGTACAGTGAGATTTGGTCTCTGCATTTAACCCATCCCTGAGGAGCAGTGGGCAGCCGCAGCGCAGCACCCAGGGAGAAACTCCAGATCCTGAGCCAGTACTACAATTGACTGCAGAAAGACCTAACATACATGTTTTTGATGGTGGGGGCAACCGGAGTACCCAAAGGAAACCCACTTGAATGTGGGGAGAACATGCAAACTTGACACAGAAAGGCATCGAAGGGAATCGAACCCAGGACATTGAGGCGACAGTGCTAACCACTAATCCACCTCTAACCACAGCGGGGGGGGGCTGTAAACATTCACATTCAACTTACCTTCTTGCCATGCTGACGACTCTTTCTACTCTACCTCTCCAGCTCTCTGTGAAGATGCATATTTGTATAATTACTGGTGAAAAGATGTTTTTGAAGCATACTGTTCAGTGCAGAGGTGTATTATGTTTATGTCCACAGAAATTTCTGTGGACGTAAAATTGAATGTTTGAAGACGTGACGGGGAAATCATTGCGGTAGAGAAAACTAACAATGGCTTGTTTTTGATCAGATATGTGATGTATCAGGCAGAAGTAACATTATGAGGAAAAACCCAACAGAAAGTAAAGGGACATACCTTTAGCTTGTTGGTGTGTCCTGGCATAGCTGACACTTTGTTTTGTGTTGTCTTCTGCAATTAGGAGGTTTATGGATAAACACTAATTTTCTGAACTCTGATATTTTTTTAATTTAAAGTCAGGTCATTGCTTTATGAAAAAAATCAACTTATATATTCGAAATAAGACATCCTAATTTTTTATTAATATTTTTTTTTAAACATATATTTCCAGCACTGAAATACGTTTTTATCTGTAGACATGGTGGCAACTCTCAGACAGGTTTTTAAGCTTTTAGCAGCAATGTGAATTTGTTTAATTGGCAGACGTGTGGCGCTGCAAATTCAAACAAGAGAACCAATCAAAAGCATCGGAATAGCACCAAACTTTACTAAATGGCCTTAACTGGAAATGTCAAAAGAAGGCTTTGTGCACATCAAAAACATCAAAAATGAATATTATTCTACATATAGCTTAAGCTTTTTATTGAAAATATTCAGATGTAACCCACTTTGTAATCATTAACATTTTCATAAGTAACTGTAATTTAATTACACATTTTTTCTCAGTAACTGTATCAGAATACAGTTACATCTATTTTGTAATCAAATTATGTAACTCCATTACATGTACATAGTTAATCCCCAGCACACACACAATATGTTGTTGTCCAGTCTGGGAACAGAGCTAAACTAGACTGAAGCCAGACTGAGAGGAGAGGCCACTCTACAGTCCACCCCCCACCCTCCCCACCACCACCACCACCACCACCACTAACCAGCATGTGCCACCTCTCTGCCTTACATCATTTACAACACTCCTCCTCTTCCTCACTCCCTCAACCCCCTCAACCCTCCACTTCTTCACTGTGGGTGCATTTTAATTTATGTCCGACATAGAATCCACTCAATACAGCCCAGTGTCTGCAGTGCAGTAGATAGCTGTTAATGAGAAGAGAACACCCCCCCCCACCCCCCCAAATCTTTTTTCTTTCGCCCCTATTATCTGGGTGCAGTCTATAAGCAAACAGTTACCTTACCAGGTCCAATAATGCCCTAATAGGCAACCAACACTGATGAGCTTTCTCTACAGTGTGCCGCACACAATGCCGTTTTCCAGGAGAGGAGACCCCTGTTTTGTTTTTTTAAGTGATGGATGCAGTCACACAAGCGAGGCTCGCTCACTCTGAATATCCTGCAAATTTACAAGACGGCCCCCATCGAAACATGACTTCTCACACGCCTGATTCTCTCTCTCTGCCGGCTGCAGCAGTTTCTTATCTCCCCCCCTCTCCCCTCTTCTTCCTGGGAGATAACAGTAATTCTTCTCCATGCTGTATCCCCCCACCTCACTAGCCTTGCAGACACACACACACACACACACACACACACATTCTAGGCACACCACACACTAACACACATCCCATAGTCCGTTCATCTTTCATCAAGCTTTCCAGTCCCGGCACATACTAACATGTAGCCTACACACACATATAACACACACACATACACACACACACACACACACTCACTCGAAAGCTCTCACACATACACACACCCTCCCACTCCCCCGAAGCCTAACACAGACAGCGATGCTGGCAATGTCTTTCTGCTCAGTCAAGATAAAGGGTTAAGACTGCACTCGGACGGCCCTTCTTTGTGAGATTGGGGGCTGACGAGAATGGGGGGGCTTGAAGAGAAAAAAACGAAATCAAATACTCCAGTACAGATTATTTTATCAGTTGTACAGTATTAAAAAAAAAAAAAAAAAAAAAAAAAAAAAATAAAATTTTTTTTTTATCAACCCCCCCCCCCCCCTTTTCTTCCTCTTGGTCTTCCCCTCTCTCTCTCTCTCTCTCTCTCTCTCTCTATATATATATATATATATATATATATATATTTTTTTTTTTTTCTTTTTCCTTTTTTTGAATGTGGCTGAAGCCCGGAGTGTTGCAGCCAGATAAAAGAATTAGTGGTTGCACACAGGGACCCGGGCTCTAAGTACAGCCTCGAATTAGAATGTCTATCTCTGTCGCTCTTGGCTCATCCGCTCAAGCTAGCCGTGCTTCGCACTCGTAAACAATTTAATCTTTTCACTACAGTTTGGAAAAGAGAGAAGAAGGAATGAATGTGTGAGAGAGAAGGGGAGGAAGGAGTCGTGGACATTACCCGCCCCCCTCCTCGCTCGCCACACTTCTCATTCTCTTCCTCACCACACTTCTACCTAACTTACCTTCTCTTCCTGCACATCCTCTCACCGACCTCTCCTTTTAAACAAGAAACCTGACGCAAACGCTTGTAAGGTGCTTGAAGATTGAATCAGCTCGCTTTCATTTTTCTCCCGTCGTTGCCGTTCTTTTGGACCCTTCTCTCCCTCTTTTTTTTCCACACCATCCTATTCACCCCCCACCCCCCACCCCCTCATTCTTGTGCTTCTCTCCCCCGTTTTGAAATTGAAGATGTGTAGAGGCTTGGGCTTTGGGGCCAGAGTCTATTTTGGAGCTGTAATAAAATTCATAGCCTGACGCACACATACACACACACACACACACACACACACCTGGTCGAGGGAATCACACTACAGTATATAGTGGTCTCTTGCTGTATTCCCTTAAAACCATCCTTCATATGTGCAGCACTTCAGCAGCCACACCATATTTTCTAACACTCCAGCAGGATACTGTCTTTATTCATAGTAAACTATCAATTCACTGCACCTACATACACTCTCTACAGTCAGCTGTTGGGATGGACTGTAGCTATGGTGACAGGAATTATGGGAGATGACAGCAAACACACTCAATAATGTTGATTAACTGGCCTTCATGTAGCATAGCGCTAACATTTCTGATGCTTCAAAGCCATTTGCTGCCAGGATTGTGGTACACTTTGTATTTTCATACACCTAAACTATACATGTTTCAATTACCTGATGTTAATTATTGATGGGGGTGTTACGCTGCTATGCAAACCCTGGCTCAAATCTAAAGTAGCAGTACCATAACCTGGTACTTCTCCCTACATGTTGTAAAAACTTATCTCAGTAAATGCATGTAACATTTTCTCCCGTGGGGTTGACTCACTGCTCAGTTACTGTTCATGCTACCTGCAATGGGTGAATCCTCTGGAAAGTCTTGGGAAACTGTCCAGCGGGTCTAGTCAGCCTGCTATAGAGCTGTTTGATGCTGGAGTCAGACTACTTTCATTGTGTTTTGAAGCTAATAACTCCTTTCTATACTCACCTGCAGGCATCTGTTTGCAAAGAATTCCGACATTCAGACTTCTAATGCCGGGGTCCGACTACAAGATGTTTTTGTCTGTTCGAATGTTCACTGTGTCAGATTAGTCAGATTAGGTCATAAATTCTTGCCATGTCATGGCCAAGAGATATGACAGACTAGAAATGAACGATGCGCCTGGACCAATCATTGTTTGTACTCCACGTTTTGCGTGATGTCACAGGCAAGGAAGCGCTCGCCACTGACTACTACCACTGACAAGCCATCGTGGGAGGTAAACAAAAAATCAAACATGCTTGTCTTTTTTGTCGTGAGGTTGTGAGGCGGTGTAGATGAGGTGTCAGTTGTTGTCAGTTATGACACACTACGCGAGATGAAACGATCGATTGTAGCATCCGATGCTTATTGATCATTTCTGCGCTTGCCTGGCACTCTGCGGCTTCCGGATCGGGCTGTTATCGGGCTGATATTGTGTCGTCTGATCTCAACATAAGAAAAATAAATCAGTTTTTTGAATCTGTTTTTGCCTCAAAAAAACTCTCCTTTGGTGTCTTTCTCATGAGTCTGTGTGTCATTCATTCATTTGCTATTCAGTTGAGTATCCAAAATCAAAAAATGAAAAAATGACTTGTTGTTTTTTTAATTGTTCAGAAATGTGATACAAAAAACCATGGTCAGATCAAAAATAGAAAATTTGAAAAACAGACCAAGGACTGCATTCGATTGTGATATTTAATTTTTCCAACTTGTGTGACCCCGAAGTTAATCTTAAGTCACTTGCCATTAATGTGATTTGTCTTGATACTTCCATGCCTGACATTCGATTATGGAGAGTTTCTTCTTGTTCCAAGAAAAATACATGCATCACTCTCAAAGAAGATGATGTAAATACCAAGAAAATTGGCAGGATCTTCCGGGGAGCGTAGTTTCATCTAAAATACGACGCATTTATTCATTAAAATCACATATACATAGCAGCCTACATCATTTTAAAACTAAATCGCCTAGTCATGCTCAATTTTCGATTTTAAATCATTTTGTTGTTATGACGTAGTGGCAGTCACCCAGTGACAGATTCAGCTTGAGCTCAACTTTGCCCATTGTGCTCAGATCAGACCCAGAGGAGTTTAGAAAGCTTTCTGAAAGCACTTTTTTGTCACTTAATTTGCATTTTGTTTTATGACTGAGATATTCTGTCCTTGTGTCAACCACAGGCTACATAAATGAAAAATCAACAAACTTTAAAAAGTCAAACTTGACTGCTTTTTACATGTACTTTTTATTTGTACTCTTACTTTCAATACTTAAGTACATTTATATTCACTGTACTTTTAATACCAGCTTAGACTTTTACTTAAGTGATATTCTAAAAGGGGCCTTTTATTTTAAACAAAGTCATTTTCCAGTAAGGTATCTTCACTTCTACTTAAGCATGGATTCTGGGTACTTAATACACGACTGGACATCAGCAGTGTAGCCATATTTCCTGAGACTGATGGCCACTGCATGGTGAGAGCAGCATGGAGGACTCATCTAGTGTGCCAGGACCAAACCAACCAGCTTTTCCCTCCGCCCACCCAGTGCTGCTGCAGGTTCAGCTGCAACTGCAAGAGCTACCATGGTAAAATCATCCCAAAGGTGATTCAGTAAGCCTCATGTTTGTTTTCATGGCAGTGTGAGCAGCTTTCTTGCTAGCCATAAACATTAACAGTGAGACTTGCAACGTTTATTTATTCATTAGTGACTTGAACATTTCACTTTAATTTACTTAAATAAAAATATGCCACTATGAAAATACTCTACTACAACTAAAAGTTCTGATAAGTTTGATATATATGACCTCAGACCCTGTTTGCTGGGTGTTCGGACCTGGAACAGACAGAAAATAAGTTGTCTGTATGAATGTTATTGTTTTTATACCTTGACATGCTCGGCTGATGACTCTCTGCAGACTACGAATGTTAGATAGCAACTGTACAGTTGAGTGCACAGGTCAATAATACTGCAGCTTTACAATATGCATTTCAATTAACTTAGCTTAACTTAACTGTTTCCTACCTTTTATCATCTAGACTCACTAAACTGTAATCATTAACATTGGAAACAGACAGTGGCTATCCCCATGTTGTGATTTTAGTTTATACACCTGTGCATAGTTCACAGGGGGCAAAAGTACACACATTCTTTATTGAAGTAGAAGTGCAGATACTTGTGTAGAAAAAGACTCGGTAAAAGTAGGAATTCTGATTCAAATTCCTGCATGTACATGCTGATTCTGGTGGGACAAGGGAAAACTGTGAAATGTGCACCAGAGAATACCGAAGGAACCACCTGGACATTTCAAGGTTTACCGGGTTTTTTCACATAGAGACAGCACTTTCATAGTGTTAGCCTTGATATTCTTCTTCTTATTACTATTATCATTATTATTACTCAGAGAGTCACAGCTGCAGTTTCAGTAATAGTTGGACTGCTGTTTGTGTGCACTAGTCAGTGTTGTTGTGGAGAAGGTTCTACTGCCAATCAGGTCTAGTTGCAGAGTGTGATACTTAAGGCCAGATTACTGAGTGTCACTGAGGAGATTGTGTTGTATGCTGAGCTGAAATTCTGATGGGGGTGTTGTTACCTTCAAAGTGTTTGAAGACTGAGTGGAGGGCAGTGGAAATGGCATTCAATGTGGATCTGTTAGTTCTGAAAGTGAAGTGGTGAGGGTACAGGCTGGTTGGCATGTTGTTCTTGATGTGCTGGAGAGTCAAAGCACTTTATCGGAACAGTGGTGAATGCTGCAGGGTGGTAGTCATTTAGACAAGACACTGCTGCCCTTTGTGGTGCAGGTATGATGGTGGCTTTCTAGAAGCAGATGGAGACGCTCTCCTGTGGTCAGTTAAAAATGTCTTTAGTAACATCCACTTTGTTAACTTATTAGCACCAAACACAGACTTCAGTGCTGGCTGAAGGGAATGTCAGAGGTTTGGCATGAATTTGGTCACAAAAGAAGAAGCAGGAGAGGAGAAGTTATTACACTTCAGTCCATGGGGAACTTAAAACTCTCTACAGTTCAATAGCTGTAGAGATATTTTAATGTGAAAAAAATAGTTTAATTTCAAGTGACTCCAGAGGAAAAGTCAGGAGGTCATTGATTTCAAGTTGATGAAAGACTTTATCCTCTACAGATCATCAATGTCTGTGCCAAATTTCATGGTAATTTTATGGTAATCCATTTAATAGTTGCTGAGATATTTCAGTGTGTACTGGACCCAGAAAACCAAAAAAAGATGTGGAACCATTGTTCTTAAAGTTTCCACTAAACTGCCTGCAACTTTTCCATTCTGCTGGCTACACTCACAACAGAGCAATACTCCTGATAACTCGTTTTGGCCTGATGGAAAAACAAAGAACGTCATTAGTTCAACAAAGTAATTGCAAATCTGGTAAACAGTCATAAATTTCTTGATCTGAACCAAAGTGTTAAAATGACCACTGACTTCACATCCCAATACTTTGACACCCTGTGCAAGGCTCAAAATTACTTGTGTCGCGTCCAGGTAAAGTATTGTGCTAACAAATGGTGACACACTAAGCACCAGCTGACAATGGTAAAAATAGTTAACTGTGATCCTCAGCCTTAAGGGTCTTGGAAATGATTGGAGCAGGAAAGGCCTCACAAGTGTAATAATTCAAATGGATGTAAATGTGTGTGATGTGTGAAAATGGGTGAGCAGGCAAGGAGGGATGACAAGAATTTGAATGAGAGAAGAGAGAGGGATAAAGGGGACAACTGGGAGGAAGATAGGGATCAGATGATGGCAAGGCAAGGCCCTGAGCACCCTGGGTAAGGAGATAACACCCTCATTTGAATGCACACTGACACATACACACATACAATGAATAGCTTTCACTAACAAGAGCGGGAAACCTGCAGCCATCAATGTCTGCAGAGTTCTGTTCAAGCAGTGTGGTTGGACAAGTGTACACAAGTAAGAAAAAAAAGTTCAATATATATTAAAAAGTTGTTTACTGTCCTTTAAAAGTAAGACGATAAACTCTATGTTAATCTCATGTGTCTGTGTTAAAGCACAGAGCAGGTGAAGTCAGGTAGGGGCACCAAGCAACATAACGGCACACTATAGTAAAAGCTCAGAGAATTTGTTGATCATTTTCAATTATTAAGAGCACAACTACATGAGAAAAAGTTCAGCTACAACAGGAAATGGACCAAGACACTACAATGGAAAATCTAAATCTGTTCCAAAATATTCAGATAAGCACCCATGTATGCAGAATGGCTGCTGATGTATCTATGATGAAAGAGAGGAGTGAGAGCCAAACACGCCTGAGGTCATCTTGCTGACTGGACACCTACACAACTAAACACTTTTGCCTTTTGAAAGAGAACTTATTGACACTCTGGATTATGGTGACATAATCAACCTTTTCAACTCAAAGCCTCAGACATGACGTCTTGGGTAGCAGCTCCGCAAAGACTGCGTTTTTTGATGCTGGCTCGGCGTGGCATTATTGCTGTTTCTAAGAGGATATTCTGAATATTAATTAAATTGATTTGTCTGATATATTAATATTCATGTTAGGTTTGTGTTGTAGCCACTCATAACAAGAGTTATGCAGCATTAGGTTTGTTATTCTAGTATTATTTCTGATTTTATGTGTGGAGTTATTCACCTGACAGGCTAGTATCTGTGATATTCTGACATGAGTACGAGGCATTTTAAATTCACCACCAATCTACAAGTTCTCTTCCCATATCATTTTATAAATATCTGTGTATATGTAAACTTAAAAAACTGAGGCCCACCCAGATATTCCCAGGCCTACCCTTTAATGACGTTCTGTATCTGCCTGCTAGACACACAACAAGCGTCTGAAATTGATGTGGAGCTGCACTGAGGATTTAGAGAATTTAGAGAGTCTCTGCAGTATTGTCAGACTGACTGATCTGCAAGAAAGCATGGAAGCAGGCGGTATGATGAAATGCATGCAAAACATTAATTCCAATGGACTAGGCATAATTTCGAGCACAGGGTTTGAGATTGATTGAGTTCAACAGACTCTTACCTCCTGACCTGGCTTGAATCAACCAGCCAGGCTTCTGAGATTTATATCTGATTCTACTTGAGAGAAAGAAGACAAAAGTAGAAGACGACCAAGGACAAAAGAGAAAGCAAATGGCAAGGATTTAAACTTTCCTGTGTCCAGAGACTGTCCGAAAAGTTCCGAAAACAGAAACCTTACAAGAGCACATAAAATACTACAAAATTGCGAGGTCAAAGTGGAGGGGCTGTCCTGAGCTGCTGTGACTGAGTGCACTCCCACATTGGGCCAACCTAACCCAATGTGCCTTACATGCATGTTTTGATGGTGGGAGGAAACCAGAGTACCTGGAGGAAACCCACGCAGACACGGGGTGAACATGCAAACTCTTGATGTTAGACACGTGGACCTGAATTAGAACCCAGGACCTTCTGGCTTCTTGAGGCGACAGTGCTAACCGCTAAGCCAAAGTACAGAAGCTAAAGCTGTGAAATTAACAAGACCCGGTGGGCTGCTTATTCTTTTTATTATTCGATAGTAAGCAAAATGAGGCCTTTTTTGTTACATACAAAACACTGAATCTTATGAAGTAATGTATCATGTGCATGTTATAGCAAATTTAAGAATTAAACAATACCAAAGGACAGGGCCGCCTTACATATGCCAACAACGATGTTAGTCTGAAGGATATATGGCAGTGAGTCAACCCTTGCAAAAAAAGAGCACACCACTTTATTGCCATCAGCAAAATTCTCATTCCATGATTAATTTTTGTCTTTATTTACAAAAATCAATCATTGAGAATAAAATAAGCATAATAGAATTATCACATCATGCACCAGTGGAACCTAACCTCAACCCAAACGCTGGGGAATGACACTATACTGCTAGACAATGACTTTCTTAAATAATGTGGGATCTACAGTAAGGTAAGTCTTGGTGTAAGCAGTGTCTATGGCTTATATTAGAGAAGACCAACATTAGCACATATATTGAGAAAAAAAGAACTGAGCAAATAAACCAGTAAGAAGCAGAAATTTGCCCCAGTGGGGCCGTCATCGGATAGCTACCCATAGCAGCAGGATCCAGCACGGAAGGTGTATGGGGCCCACCCACACTTGGCTACAAAAACTAAGAAGAAAATACCCCCAGAGTCAGCGAAAATGTAGATGGAAGATGGCTCATTGGCAGACAACCCGGCAACAGACACAGGAACAGAACAGACTACATGCTGGATGATCAGCACACCTGAGGCTGCAACAGCTGCAGCAGAACGCATGCTCCAGTTCCAACAGGTCAGCCTATCAGTCTATCAGAGGAGTACAAGTGCACCAAGGTACGACTGGAGATGATGCTAATGGATTCCAGTGATCCACTGGTAGCTCAAGCTGCCCCCATCCTGACTACTGAGAGGAAATGGAGCAAACAGAAGCAACAGAGCAGGCAAAGGCAGCACTCAAGCACAGGGACATCGTGGGCCAAGTGCAGCAAGGGAGGAGTGGTCTTGGTCTCGGGGCCAGCACACCATTCTGGAACAAGGCCACTTTGCCCCAGAGACGGCTTACGGTTAAGGAGACACAGAAGCAAGAGGATGCAGCAAGGACAACAAAAGCTGTTGCCCAAGCAGGGCGAGGCCAGTGGATGACATGGGAGGGGGTGGAAAAGATGAAGGTCACCTGGAAGAAGCTGTGGGAAATTGAGACAGTCAGAACAAGCTTCACCATCAAGTCTTGCCGTCTCCTAAAAATCTAAGCCAGTGGCATGGTGAAGACCCCACGTGCTCACTCAGTCTGACTCCAGCAAAATTCAAACACATCCTGGTGGGCAGAAGACCAGTTTTACTCAAGGCTGTTACACCTGGCAGCACAATCAGGTCTTGCAGCAGTGCTGGAAAGGCAGCAGAAGAATGTCAACACCCTTTCTGCCCCTGTCCCCCAGTGGCTGGCAACAGCATTTATCCAGGAAGGCGAGAGTCAGGCCACACTTACCACTCCAGGGCCAGACACTGGAGGATAAGTGGGGCGCGCGACTGGAAACTGGTAGCAGACTTAGGCCAGAGGCTCTGCTTCCCAGCTGAGATATGTTAACCAATCTAATACCAGACCTCAAACTAGTCACTCACTCCACACTCCACACCTCACTCCAGCTCATTACATCATCGAGCTCACAGTGTCCTGGAAAGCTGCAGTAGGGGAGGCCTACAAACGCATGAAGCTGAGCTGCACAGAGCTGGCAGCTGATGCGCAACAACAAGGCTGGGCAGCAAAGGTCTGACCAGTTGCAGTAGGCTGTAGAGGGTTCATATGTACACAAATGCCCACTTAATATGTTGTGGGACTTACACTGGCCTCAATTTCAAATGATTTACATGATAAAAATGTTAGGGCAATTTTTTAAGATTGTTTTAACTACACATGCAAATGCCGACATCACCTCATGTGGGGCTTATAGCAGCAATTCATTTCTTAACGGGTCTAACATATAAAGTAGGACAATAGTTTAATAAATCAAGCTTTCTAAAATTTAATTATCATTTAAAGATTGGCACAGCAGCCTATTAACAAACAAATATATGCCCACCTTTTAAGTTGTCCAAACTCCACGATCACACTCAGCACTTGTAATAGGAATGGTGTTGACAGACCTCGGGAATGTCTTTCCCTCCTGCGTCTCCGTCCTGTCTGTAGGCCAGTATGACAGCTCGCGGTCAATGTCAAGGCACTGACACAGCAATGCAACCTCCGTCTCTGCATGCATGGCACCTGCACCTTGGGCCAATATTTTATGTAAAGCGCCTTCAGCTCCTCTGTAAATATATCTGCCCCCTTTGTGACAGCATACAATTCTCCATGTTCTTTGCAAAACTGAAAACAGCCTCTGTTTCAGTGTTTTATCACTCAGTTTGCCCCGTTCAGTGTGACGCTTGGAAAGAGTTCGCCTGAATGCTCCATTCGCTGAAGCGTCCAGGCCGCTCGATTCGAACAACACAGTTTAGTGAAATGATCATAGTGTCACACACCGCTCATCCTCTCGGCTTAAGTGATCTGACTGCAGGTTTTGGCAGTACATGAAAAGTTGGGCCGCACTCTGCACCAACAATTATATCCCCCTTCTTTTTCAGAAGAACTCTAAACTAGTAAAGAACATGGGGTTGCTTGAAGATGGTCTGTAAATTAAAATATATTTTTTATGTAATTATTTTTGGTGGCAGAGCAGCAAAAATAGGTGCCGGACTACAACCAAGAGGTCCCGGATCCTGTTCCGGCAGGATCCAGTACCAATTAAGATAGATATAGATATAGATATGTATATATATATACACACACATTATGGAGACAAACGAAAAATAGAGAATAGCGTTTGGTTTTTTTAAAAGTGTGTAAGTGGAAAATAGGTCAAATGTGACCAGTAATAAAGGGACGGAGGTAAAATGAAAGTGAGCACAAATGTTGTGCCTGTTTTTTGTTTCTTTGTTTGTTTTATCTAATCAGTGTCAGAGTGTTCCCAAATTTCAGAAATAACTTGAAACTATAATTATCATTTAGTAAAGTTAAGACAAATGTTTCACTTTTCTTGCATTCACAACTATTGTTTACTTGCCTTTCTTAGTCAAATAACCTGCCAGAAAGGATTCGTTTTTTGTATGTGTGTGTGTGAGTGCGTGAGTGCGTGTGTGCCTCTCAGTGTGACTCCTGTCCAATTCACTTATTCATTAGCAGTGAAACAGTCTGCAGGATGTCTCTCTCTCTCTCTCTCTCTCTCTCTCTCTCTCTCTCACGCACACAGTAACACACACAGGTCCTCAACAACAAATTAACCACTTAGGGACCCAGCAGGACCAGATATGACACTATGAACCATATGCACTAAGACTGAGGGTGAGAGAGCAGAGAATAGCGCAGTGGCAGAGAGAGAGAGGTGAGTGGTGAGGACATGAAGCAGGAGTTAAACTAAGGCTTTCATCTAAAATATGCAGCTGTCCAGCAGGGAAATGTATTTTGCAGTAATGAACTGAAATTCATATTTATGTAAATGAAATCCTATTGTGCATAATGTATATAAATCATTCTTACAACTGCATCAAATATACATGTAGTTTAATATATAGAACCCCACTGTGGTTGCACTGGAGGTAGTCTAGGCAAATAAGTTAAAAATAGAAATACTTTAAAGGAATATTACAGTGGTTAAAGTGAAATAACTGTACTCAGGAATCAACTTAAACATGAATGTGTTAGCAACCGAATAGAGCGAATTAAAAAGTGCAAGGACGGATATATGGACTGATTGGTGAATATATATCATAACAGAAATAAACACGTATAAATTTAGTAGGAGTTTATCTGTAAATCAACAAACGTCTGTAAGAAAAATAAAAGACAATCCATCAAACGGCTGTTAAGATTTTTCAGTCCAAATTGGTGAACTGAATGATCGACCTTGAAACCTGTAGAATAAAGTCACTTGATGCAACAAACAGAAAGCACCAAATACAGTGCACACACCTCACTGAAAGCTGTGTTTAACCAATCACACAATCACCTCAAACAGCCGTCAATCTTCTGTCATCTAACTTTCTTAAAATCACATTTGTTCCAAAGAAATCTCCTCTGTACCATGCCTGACCACAATGGAACAAACGTAACTTGATAGCTAGCTTTAAAGGCTAACTAAAATACCTGCAAACAGTTTTTTGGCAAAATTTACTGATTTGAACTAAAATCTGTCATTAAATTGGGAAACATGTAGATCTAATCAGTTTTGTTTTGTTTTTGTTTGTTTTTTTCAGTAAAAGCACATCTCTTCAATCTTCCTTCACCCCAAGTCAACCAGCCGCCTCCATGCTGTATACACTAACAGGCCAGGCCTCAAGACTACGAAGCAAATTACACGGCGCAAGTTTTCGCCGCAGTGCTTTTGTTGCATTTCGGCCATCCTCTTACATTAAAACGGCTGGCTGGCATCCCTGAAACCGCAAACATTTAAAACTGGTTTCCAGTGTGCAATTTTTTGAAACAGCAACTTTCTTACCGGCTGTGTAACCAGACGAACCACCAGTTTACACAGCCGGAAAGAAGGCAAAGCCTATGACAGCGGTGACCACGCTAATGCTAATGCTAGCGCAAGTCAGTGCATTCTGCTCTAACCACTACCAAACTCTGATTTAACTCTCCACAGTGCACTGAAAGCAAGTTGAACATGACGACAGTCTATTGAGGCAAATTTAAGTGTTAGTATCATAATTTTAGAATTCAATCTATGAACTGGATTTCTTTCATTTGTGGCTCTGCTTAAGGCTCACCAGAAACAGGAAGCTGCCAACGTTAGGCAGTTCCAACGGTAAGTCATTACAAGCTTACAACGCCTACTACTGGCCTGGCATGCATACTACAGCGCTTTAGGTTCTTCATGTAAACACAGATTTTTCTGAGGACCCAAGGAAAGACTTTTCCGTTTTAAGTAGGGCTGCTTTCGTCTAAACGTGGCCTACCAGTGTCCCATCGCCCAGGGATGATAGAAAATGTGTTCAGGATGATCAAAAATCTTTCCCTGGACAAAATGGAGTTTCGTATACACTATGTATGTTTGTGTACCTACTGCTGAGCAAATGAAAACTCAAGCTTGTGCTGATTTAATCAGAACGCATCTGTTCATGCTGTCACTATGGTCACTTAATATAACTGGCTTGCTGCTAATAGATTTAGCCTCTTAATTCTGCTCACATAGTGAAACAGATTTAACTTTAAAATGTATGAAATTTTCTTCTGGGGCAGCATGTTACAGGACCATGGTGTATAAAATCTGTATTTTGACTGAAGTAAATTATGTCTTTTCTATTTTCTTCTCAAATACACCAAAATGTTTTTTTACTTGTTAAAATCACAAAAAAATTATCAAACAAAAATTTGGCTTAAAGGTTGATTGTGTAGAATAATTATTAAAAGCTATAATTTTTAAAAAATAATACATCCACAGTGCGTTTAAAGGGGTGCAGAATGAAA
>JAPQLA010000023.1:1161118-1186751 GCA_029822935.1 Naso vlamingii | reverse complement strand
GACGCGGATATGACGTAGCCAGCACGTGGAGCCGTGTTTACGTTTTTAACCAATGATATACCAGATATTTATCTGACGCCGCACTTAGCCAATAATTTGTTAGACCAGAGATGTTACGGCATTGGACATCGTGCTGCGTCCCAGCAAAGATTCAGGCCCAGCGCAGTGCCTCAAAAAGGAGGACAAATACGCGTCCAGCTTGATGCTGCGCCGGACGCCGGACAGGGCATTAAAAATCCAGACTGTCCGGCCTAAATCCGGACGTCTGGCCACCCTAGTAAAAGACTGCTCTGAGTGTTTCTTTTTGGAACACTTTTGGATCATTCAGAGGACGCTGAGCAACCCAGCTGTTCCTCCTCACCTGCACACGTGGAGGTCACCTTTTCTCCAGACAAGGACGGACTCGCCGAGGACCCGCTTCTTCACCGAAGTCGACTCTGCTGATCCTTCTCTGCTGCACCAAGGTAAGCTAAATTCACTGTGCTGTAGGGCGCTACAGCCGCCCCTCATGCCGTCAGATCGATGGATCGACAAGGCGCCGGAAAGCACGCTACCTGCTCCAAGTGACTCAAAGTAAGAGAGCTTTGCTCTGGGCAAAGACTATAGTTAGCGTGAAAGCTACTTACTGTGTGTTTTGAGGACCACCGCGTCCTTCTTATGCTTTTCCCTTGTGCTGTTGTTGTCTGTAACTTGAAGTTACTGTTTCTTTGTTTATTAACTTTGTAAATATTTCGCTTTTAGTTTCTGTTTTCGTGTGTTGTTCACAATACTTCAGGTTTCTAACTAAGAGACCGGCGGAAAGTAGGTGAGCGCCAGTTCATCAGCCAGCCTCTGAGGTGTACAGTATTGTGTCCATCCACAACTCAGAGTACCTCACGCTGTTTTCAAGCATACGCTCTTTCTCTTTTTCCTCTCCCTCTCTGTTACTAACCCACACACACACTCGCACATGTACACTTACACACTGCTTTAGAGGCACACCTGAAACACACATCACTCACTGAGTTTCTCTTAGGGAGCTCGTAATCGCATCTAAGCACCTTTAAAACATAATTGCCCATCTAGAGCATTCAGCGTGTTCAGCCTCGCTGTTCGCCATTGTGTGTGCTTTAAAGGAACACGTGGAGCCAGCGGAGCTGCGACCGTTGTCTTGCTCAAACCTAGCACGGTCACCTCCCGCGACCACACATGATCGGACATTTTCACGTCCACCATCTTAGACACTGGGGCCATGTGGTCTCCACGAGACCCCGTCGCCATCTTGTCTCTCTCTCCCTCTCTCTCTCTCTCTCTCTTCCTACACACGCGCACACATACACACACACACACACACACACACGCGCTTGCATTTTATTCATTGATGGTGTCATCTTGCTAATTCCTGTGTTCTATAAATTTAGCAGTAGCTTAGATATATGCTTGTTGACTGGATTGATTTGTCAATGAGTACATTTGGTAATAAACATCCGTTAGCTGAACTAGAACAGTCCTCTGTGGTTATTTGAGCATGATTTATTGTAACATTTGCTCGTTGATGTGGTCAGTGCTCGATCTCACACCGTCTCACCCATTTAATTGTTAAATATTTGACAATTAATATCAACAAACTCAGGCAGTTCCCCCTACTTGAGACTGATGTTGGGTCATTGATCTCTGATTTCATGGTGGTGCCCCAAAATTATTAATTAATAAATAATAAATACATTTCTTAATTATTTATTTAAATTCTTTATTAATCAGTTTCAGTAATTAAATGTCAATAACCAAACTTTCTTGAAGCAATTCCCAACACTGTATGTGCACCTGATATGTGCATCAAGCACAAGCCAAGTTCTCCAAGTAACTTGGCTGAGGGCATTTACAAAGCGAGGTAGAAGGAGCTAACAAAAGAACACAAGCAGTGCAGAGGCAGGAAGAGTCACGGTAATCACTGCAAACACTTGACAGAACAACAGTCTTTAACAATAGAGAGACTGCTTCTGCGCTGTGCAGCAGGAATCACTCTGTGTCGGGAAGGAGTCAAAACTCTGTGCTGCTGCCTGACCTGGTATTACAGAATGATGTGGAGCTACACTTAAATACTTGTTTTAATCATCACAAGTACAGACACTGACACAATTTACTCAGCTGGTGTTTGTAATCAAAGAAAGTACATTATCTTTACCAGATACTCATTTCAGCAGAATTCTCGGCTTAACCCCTTCAGATTATTTCGGGTCAATTTAAAGTCAAGCTACCTTTTTTGGAGCCTTAGCGATGAGCAAAAATGTTCACATTACCTCTGAGTGCCAAGACACAGCCATAGTCCTCAAATGGATCCAATTTACACTTCTCTCTCAGCACTTTATTTTTATGTCCAGCCCTTGAGAAGACAACGACAGACTGTATGAGAGCTTTTATGCAACGGTGTGAGGAGACGTAGTTGTCAAAAATCCTAATAAAACACTTGCTCTGATGGCGAATTCACCATAACCATGCCAAGTACTTTGAAGGTGACCTGTGTTTTAACTGTGCTCATTCTTTTTTTTTTTTTTTTTTTGTGCTGGTGTATTGAAAATGAGTTATAGCATGATGAGAGTGAGGGGCGTGCGAAGGGCAAGGTTTTAAAGGGCCGGCAGATTGAGGACGGGAGGTCTAAGTAAATGAAAGGTTGAGGGGCAAAAGGCACATGGAGGAAGAGAAATAGTTTTAAAGGTGTGGAGAAATGGTTCACAAACAAGCAGAGACACAGAGAGTGAGGAGTATTTGCACCTTCAGCATCAAAGCACAGCACCATCAAACACAGTGAGATGGTTAATGAAGTCCTGAGTCAACAAAGACCAACAAAAAGTCTCTTATGACGGAAAGAGTTCATTTGTTTTACAACTTCAGACTTCATACATTTTCTGTTTCTTTGTTAGCATTCAAGGAAGAAGCAAAGAAGGAGATGCAGACTTTCTTTTTAATGATCACTGCTGCTGACATGTTCTGACCCCAAAGCCAGAGCAGCTAGACTGTCCCAAGAGGAGAGGGAGGAGAGGCGGGAGAAGAGCCATGAGCCCAGCTGGGACCCAACTGCTCCAAGCCAAAGTCATGTTGTAGGAAAATGAAAAACAAAGTAGGACTTGAGCTAGCCAAACAACGGATCCGTACCGCAATCCGTACCATGCTTGAGCACGTTTGACTCTGCTGCTTGGTGCTTTAACACAATCGAAGTTCATGGACAGATGTGGATTTTCCTGAGTGCATATGTGTATTTATATGGCCTTATGTATATTTATGACTATATTGCTCCATTTTATTTTTTTCATCCTGTTAATTAATTGCATTGTGTGAGCCGAAACGTTCTGTTTGTAGCTTTAAGGACTGTATCTTTTATTTTGTTAAGCAATCGTTGAATAATCCTCCATGTTTGTTATGATGCATCCCACTTTTCAGCGGTTCCCTCCAGTGTTTTGTCTCGCCTGTTTAGCCTGTTCCTACCGGAAAGACGTCATGTTACGGATATTCTTAAAATGCCAACGTGAACTTTAATGATTGCAAAGTAGTACAAAGAGTCCAAAGGTGCATAAAAATTCCAAGAACAGAATATTTTACTGTTGCAGAGCAGACTTCAGGTTTTTTTGTGACCTGTACCTCCTCAAATAGTGGCTGGGATCTTTACCTTAACTACAGAGGGGAACTGGTCTTTATTTCTAATTTCCTCTGTTTGATAAATGTATTTGGTAGTATTGTTATGTAACATTACCTTTTACAAGAGTACCGGGTTTGATCCCGGCCTTTCTGTGTGGAGTTTGCGTGTTCTTCCTGTGTCTGCCTGGGTTTCCTTCAGGTGCTCTGGCTCCTCCCACAGTCTTAAGACATGTAGGTTAATTAGTGACTCTAAAATTGTTATTTTGTGTGGATCTGAGCCTAGATAAATGGTTGTCTCTATCTATTAGCCTTGTGGTGAACTGGTGACTGTCCTGTGTGAACCCCGCCCTCACCCACTGTCAGCTGGGAGTGGCTCCTGTCTGCACTTTCTGTAATAAAGGAAAAATTCACTAACTTGCGTAGATTCCATATGGTGTTTAAATTAAATTAAAGGATACAGGAAATACAGGATTATAGCTCACTTATTAGCTTTTTTAATATTGATTATATTTTTCTGGGTGATTAGCACAAAACAATGATTAAACCAAAGGCGTACATCTATAGGTGAGAAAAATGCCTACACCTACTGTCGTCCAACAACCTTGACTCCAAAACTGCCACCACAATTAGAAACAAAATGGTGAGCTGTTGCTGCAAAACACTGAGATTGCCCCACTTGAGCACAGTCAACAATAAACTAGCCTTTCTTTACCTTTTGTTGTCGCCTCTCTCCCTGTCTCCTGTACTGGGAGGGGATGGGGGGGTGGGACAAGGTCTTCTTTGAGTACTAAAATGACTGTTGTTGTGGGATGTTTACAGCGGCCACAGAATCAGAGGGACAAATTACACTGTCAGGGACACATCCATGTAGGATGAAGAGGAGGAGAAGCTTCAAATGTTCACCATTGAACACCTTCAATGGCTGGTAACACAAGAGGCGTGGCTGCTCCTATTAAAATGTGGGCCGGAATCAATAAGAGGCATAATTAGAGTTGTTAGAGCAAATTAAAACATGGCTATTATGTGGCTGTACAATGTTGCTCCGTAAACTGTTATTACACGGCAAGAAGCTTTGTGCGTGTGTGTGTGTGTGTGTGCGTGTGTGTGTGTGTGTGTGTGTGTGTGTGTGTGTGTGTGTGATAGAGGATTTGGGCAGTTGGTTAGAGATGGAGGATTAGATGTGATAGTTGCCTCTTTCTACTGTAATTACCACTCCCCTTATTGACAGAATGCTCACTTTTCTCCAGCTTTTGTCTAAACTACAATTTCCTCCATTGTACAGTAGTAATTTTGAAGTGAATTTCTGCAGCAGCGGCACCTCTCTTACTGTTTGAAATTGTTGCTATCCTCACCTCAGATGAACATTAAGCTGCTACATACACAACATTTAGTCACTGTAGGTTGTGTAAACATGCACTGTGTGTGTAAATTTTGTGTTAAAGACATGTTGGGTGTGTAACATCAGTTACGTATAAAAAGTATTTCTTTTCTTTGGGGGTATGGTTTCATACACATAATAATTCATTTTTTTAGATGTTTTGAGAGAGTTGTTTGACCTTGTATGATTTGTTTAATATTTGAAAGTGTTGTGATGTTGTCTGATTAACATCTTGAGACACTATGCGGAAAATACACATAATTCTTGTTGATGTTTCTGTCTTTCTGTCTTCTGTCATTTTACTTTCTGTGTGCAACTGTGAGAATCTGCCTGGGACAAAGTTTGACAGCCAGTCAGGACCTCCTCTGATCACAGAGAGAGAAAACAAACAACTGTTTTGCCTAAACCAGTGAATATGTCAGTGTACACAAACACCAATTGCAGCTTCCAGTCTGTACAGAATCGTCTTTTTGTATTAAAGCACACTGACACCCCTTTTACACCTGGCATTAAAAATGCGCTCTCCTTATCCACACTGAGATCTGATCTCTCTCCTTGCAGCAAAACCTGCGCCGTTTCCTACTTGAAAAAAACACTCACTGTATGCAGAGGACAGTGTCAAGTTACTGCTAATGTAAACCAAACATTTCCTACAGCTGCAGCTTCACATGAAGAGCATTCAACTGGTGAAATGTGAGTTGACCTGTATTTTGAATATGGCTAATCACAGAAAATACAATTTGTTCAGTTAGCTTAATGCTGTTGATTACCAACAATGTGATTGTGGAGTAAACAACACTCATTTTCATTCGTTGACATCGAATCAATTTTAAATATCAATATCAATAATCAATTTTAATATGTCTGGCCAGTGTTTTAAGTGGGCCGGTACGCACCGGTACGCAGTACCCCCACTTCTAGATTTTACTTCCTGTTGTACTGGGACTTTTTACAGCATACAGGGACGTCTCACAAGCTCCCAGTACTGTTCTTTCCGTATCAGAGTGTCTCTTGGCGATTCATTACATTAAGGTGCACTACATGACACTTGCCTCTCCCTTTTCTCTTTTCTACATCCACCGGCATTAAGGTTGCATGTGCGCTCCGGAACGGCTTTGCTGCGCGTTTGCTTCATGCTCTGTTGTCCGTCAAAACTCACCAGCTGCGTTTCAGAGCCAGTCACAAGTTAGATAAACGGGGAAAAACAAAGGAATAAAAAATAAATAGTAATGCCGGCGTGGGAACAGTATTGGATTCTGATGATGACACAGCTCCCTGACAGTCGATTATAAATACTCAAATACCAAGACAGAAAACTAAGAGTTGGTCTTGTTTGTTGATTTGCCGATACTGGCCACCTGATTCACATGCCACCAGGTGAATACAGGGAGTACAGGTACTTGTTTTTTTCCACTTAAAGCACTGTGTCTGGGAGTATTTTTATACTGTCTGTAAAAAGTGATGGAACGAGAACGGCGCGTAGATGGCGAGCTGCCTGCAGAAGACAGGTGAGCAAACAAACTCCTCATTCGTGACTTGTTGTAAGTTCTCTACTAGTATCTGAAATATTTTGAAGGAGGTGCTTCCTGTGTTTCACTTTGACAACCAATCCTCCATCTGTGCGGCGACTCAGCTGGATGCAGAATGTAACGTTAATTACGACATCTGTCCCTCCGACAGTATTGATTTTTCAAAAACGAACAATGACGGTGAGGCTTGGGCTGCTCACCTGGAACACTGACTGCCAAGGGCTGCAGCAAGCCTAATGCATTTACACCTTGCATTAACATGTGTTTTTCCTTATCTGGATAACTTGTTCGGATACAGATCACATTTCAATACCAGGTGTGAAAGGGGTGCAAAAGACGAGCCCTGCATATATAGACCTACACTCATGATCTCCTGTTAATGAATTCAATGATGTCCTTTGTTCAGTCAGAGAAACTTGAACATTTATAGCAGATATGAAAGTGTTGCACCTACCAACACCTGTAAATGGCCACAAATCCTGTTTGAAGTGAGTTTTTAACACGTTAACAACAGAACACGAGATAGATTGAGATTCAAGGTCTTCCCAGCAGAACATCTTTAGAGTCATGATTTAATTAGGTTAACAACTTTCAAAAAGAATTTAACATTTTAAATGAGCTACGGACGTAACGGTTAGCAGTGTCACGATTGGCCATGGTGATACTCCTGAGTACGATTGTACTGCTGGTGTTATTATAAGAATTTTACATTTTCATTAAAATTGCAGTTGATTACCGTGGCGTCGCACTTATGGTCAAAACTGTCAAGCATCAACGAAAATTAGCAACAGTGTTCCAGTCACAGGAGTGCATGCGCAGCAGCAACATGGGTTTGTTATGTGCAACAGTAAAAACATGGCGCAAGGCAGTGATAGCGCTGCTCAGGATATTTTTCAGCCACCCAAGAGGATTGAGTCCTAAGTGTGGGCGTATTTTGGGTTTCACCCTGTCTGCGGAAAGTGCAGGATGAAAGTCGCCGCTGACCGTGGCAACACTTGAAATCGGCTCAGCCACCAACCACAACTTTAGAGCGAGTAAGTTACTGGTAACTTTAAGCTCAATGCTTGATGTGGGAACTTTGTAATTGGGAAATTTGCCATAGTTTGTCTGTTTAACTCGTTAATAGTGGGTCAATAAAGTAAACTTAAGCTCTCAGTGTAACCTACTCGTTAAAACACCAATATCACACATTACGGTGTTGTGGAGCCCACCAGCACATAGATGCTCATGTGGATTCCTTGCAGGCTATGTTTGTATTTGCGTAGTATTGGTACAGAACACTGTTTAGACCAGTCTACTTCCTCACCTATGTGGGTTATCCAGCATAACTATGATGACTGTTTATTTGACCAGGGTTCATCAAAACTTTCTCTTTGCACTTTATTTGCAATGAATAACGTTTCTTAGCGTCTTACAAGCCAATTTGGCAACTGGAGCCATTTATGGCAATGTTAAACAACCATTTAAAAACTCATCTTAATTTTTGCAGATTTTGAGTGTTTTTGTGGCTCGAGAAAGTGATATGAAAACATTTTCAGCACATGTTAACAAGCAGTGTAACTGATAACTGTGATTATTTTGGTCTTTATAATCGTGATGTTAAATTTCATACTGTTACATTTCTAATATGAGCACCACTCAATAATTGATTTATTACAAAAAAATCTAAATATTTTTATTAGCATATAGTCAGTGTTAAGGAAACTTTATGATCATTTGTCCTGGGGGAATATTATTGATTCCTGAAGTCCCCGGGCCAGTTGAATTTTTCTCTGGACCACAACAGTGGGGCGAGCAGTAAAACCACGGCTGTATGTGACTCAGTAGCTGAGTGATAAAGTGCACCACTGTTCAGTTGAGCCTTGGAAGTTTCCTCAGTGTTCTACATATGTATTAAAAGTATGGGTGCAGCCTTTGTGCAGCACTGAACACTCATTAGAAGTTTCACCTTATCCTGAAGTTGGACTGAGACCCAAAAATCAGCTCCCGAAACAGCTTTTTGTTGTGCTAGTTGAGGAGAGCACTGGGGCCCAAAGCTCGCAGGGCTGCTTTCATACACGACCACCTCATGAGAAATGAGTCACCAGTCCAACCAATAACAGATCACAGTAAGTGATATGCATACAGACAGCACAACACCTCATATTTACCACAATGGAGACAAACAACAAATTAATCTAAAGCCCAATTTATGCTTCATAAGCCATAAGCAATAAGACTGCTGGCTTTTTGGGCTTGGGCTTATGTCTTACAGGGTCCTGTGCATTTATGCTTCTCAAGCTCAGGCTTGAGCATGCGCCAGTCACGGGGGCGCCAGGGGGAAGTGCACTGCTCTGAGAGCGAGCTCTCCTACCCACAATTCAATGAGCAGCAGCTTTGTTTACAAACGAAGAAGCAAGATGGCGACTTACAATGTGGAGGAGGTTATAGATGAACATGAATTTGAGCTGCTTAACCAGCTGAAAGAAGAGGAAGAAAAGTTTATTTTCTATCTAGTTTCATTAGGAAAAGAGGGAAGGCGTGAAAGACGGTGGGAAGTCCGCCCCACAAACACACAAAGAGAGAACAGGGGGAGTTCGTCCTTGTCCGAGAAATGAGGCATATCGACCCAGAGCAGCATTTCAAATATTTTAGAATGTCGGCTAATTGTTTCAACGACCTGGTGCGTAGGATTTCCACATTCATCCACCACGATCCAACGACCAGTCACCTTGTGTCTGTTGAGGAGAGGTTGGCTGTGACCTGCAGATCCTGGCATCTGGCAGCTCACAGCAGTGTGTGGCTACTAGCTACAGACTGGGGTCTGCGACGGTGTCTTGCATTGTGACAGAGGTAATGTAACTGAATGTGAATTCAAACGAGTCATGCTGTCAATATGGACAGCAGTATGCATCCTACTGGACGCAGTAGGGGTCCAGTCACGCAAGCCAGTCAACCAATCAAAGCTATAAGCCACTGATGACGTTGTATGTGCCCCAACTTTTGCGAGGCTCGTAGGACCAGTGTCTTAAACTTTGCTTAAACCGTCGCGAGGAGGTTTAAGCCCGCTGCGATGACGTCAATAAGCCCAAAAAGGTCTTATTGCTTACAGCAAAGAAGCATAAATTGGGCTTAAATCTCACTTCTGTGAGGCGATAATTTATTTATCATTATGCAACACAATGAAATAAAGGTTTGCAGATCTCCAAGCTTTACTCATTGATCATAAACACAGAATAGATTAGGATAAAAACAATAAAAAAGAAAGATTTGGGTATATTTTTTTCTACGTACATGTTTACATATACCTGAATTCACCCACAAAAGAATTTTGTGCATTTTTTAAATTTACATCTGGAGGAATGTGAGCAGCAGCAATAAGGTGATGATAATAATGTGGACGACTTCTTCACATTGAAAGTTCAACATCAGGGACACACGGATCACCAACATCACTGAGTCCACCTTCACTCCTCCTGCTCGAGTCCTGCTCGAGTCCTGCTCGAGTCCTGCTCTCTAATGGGTCATAACACATACCTGTCGGGTACAACAACTTAACGAGGGATGTTGTGGGGAAGAAAGGTCTCTTTGCACAGAAATCTCTGATTTTGTGTTGCATAGCCAACAAAAGTCCAATTTTTTCCTTTTTCCCCCCTTGGAACTGACATCAGCCACGAGCAATTTTAAGTCTAAACTGGGCTGATGGCTCTTATTCCAGCTCTTTTCTGGGGTCTGGCTGGGTGTTTGAAGGTGCCATGATTTTCACATATCCGCTCCCAAACTAAACAGAGTACAGTGTATTTCTCTAGAAGGTAATATGTGTTTAAGCAATCAACCCCCCACACACACACAAAAACGAGGAAAGGGGGGGCTGGGGGGTGTTCAGAACCTTTTATGCATGACAAAAGGCCAGCAAATACCTGTTCTCCATCTGTCAGAGGCCTGAGGAAGAGATATCACTCAAAATAAAAGACATTCAATATGGAAGAGAAATATCTGAAATTTCAACCCACAAAGTCTCATTACAGGACTGAAAACAGTTATGTGAAGTACTTTGCTAATTGCTAAAAGTTTTAAAAAATGCTCAATATACATGTGGAGAAAAAAAAATAACATCCTGCAAATAAATTAATTTTTTTTTTTTCAATTTTATTGAAGTTTTTTTTTAAACATATTGTGTATTTTGCAACTGCAATCTCAAATTGTGACTCAAACATAAGGTAACTGTGTATCGTAATCTGCTATTTCAGCTCACTGTAACAACAAATATAACTGGCACCCAACAGACTTGTTTCTTCTCTGTCTTGGTTTTCTTAGCATTTCTTAGCAGTCGTGTTTTTGTGAGCTTGACAAGTGAAAAGTTCAGATTCTAGTGCACTTCTTAAATAATAATACTTATTACAATTCTCACAATTATCCAACTGTCTTTGACAAGTTAACAGGGACAACAAAGCCAAGCAGCAGTCATTCCCTACCAAAATATGATGCTGGACCGTGTGTCGCATAATTGTAGAGTTCTCACTGACAGAAATCAATTTGAGGCGTGCTAATGGCCACAGTCCTCTGCTGGAGAGTGCTCTCATTGACGGGCACGGTGTTCTGTGTGGTACAGAGCAAAGTTGGAACAATTACAGTAATCTGCGTGTGTGGAGTGATGGTCCTCCATGTGGAGTGGACCTGAGGTGAGTGGTACTCAGCACTGATCAGCCTCCCACGACAAAAAGAGGCAGTATAGCCAGACATGGTTTGGAGAAGTGCATGATGGGATGCCAATGTTCCACGGGGACTAGAAGTATTGATTAAGAAGACTGGCGATGGCTGAAATGTTTGCTCTTATGTAAAAACAAACAGTTACATTAAAAATCTGAAGGAAACAAAGGTTTTTTTATCCCTGGCAGAGCACTGACACCAGCAAAACTCATTGAGACCGTCGCTGGAAAGTAAAATGTGTGCAAACGCACAGTATAGCTTCATACTGGCCCTTTGAGGTCAATATCTCATTCTGACCGATGTTGCTGTTATGACTAATAAACTTAAACATGCACGTACATCAACAGGCTTCTGTCAAGCATAATAAAAGTCATCTTTGCATTAACATCGTGGGATTCCAACGTCATTAGCTCTGAGCATTTAGCGTTTTTATTGTTTCTGTCCATGTATGCAACGGCTATTTTAAGTTTGTTCTTGGCTGATGCAGACCCTTAAACATACAAACAAAACAGCAAGTTGAATCAACATCTCTGTAAGTAAGACCGACAACACAGTGAACACAATGCTTTTGTGACTGTTGTGGTTCCCGACATTCTTTTTTCATTTCTCTATACTTACTATTTTGTAATCACTTAATTTTTGCCTGCAACATGATCTTAAGGTGGCAGCTGAACTGAGTTTTCACTGGTGCCTCATTTTACCCATTAGAGGCTTCCATCGGCCCACAGTAGCTAACAAGAGGACTTTACAAATGCTTCGTATTTATTTAGTCATGTTGAAAATTGCAATAAATTGCCCAGATGGCACGACTTTAAATATAAATGGCTTATATTTAAATATAGTCTTAATATAGACAAGATAAGTCAAAACATTGATATTTATCTAGATAAATATGGTTAATGGTCTTTCTTGGGAAATGCCTAAAAACATATAAAATATTTGTTTCATGTGGATTGTTATCATATTTGTTTTTATTTTCATTGCTGAGGTTTCACTGTGTTTTGAAGCTAATAACTCCTTTCTTTACTCACCTGCAGGCGTCTGTTTGCAACAGAATTCCAACATTCAGACTTCTAATGCCGGGGTCCAACTACAAGACGTTTTTGTCTGTTCAAATGTTCACTGTGTCAGATTAGACAATTAAAGAATCATAAATTCTTGCCATGTAGTGGCCAAGAGACATGACAGACTGCACGTTGGGGGTTGAACAAAATAAAAATCAACAATTAACATGATTTGTGACAATAACATTTCAGTATGCGTCTCTTTAGCTATTAATCACTGCATATCGAAATGTGTTCTTTCTTTAATGCCAAAATCTCTGAAATGAAATAGACCACCAGACCACAAGACCAAAGATAACTTGGAAGCTGCAAAACAGGCACAACCACAATTTTAAGAAACTTTGCAACGGGGGTTCCCGCCAGAGGCTAATGCTATTAGTGATGAACAGGATGTAATTGCAAGAAACGTCAGTGCCGCGTCGCTTGTTATAATTGGATCATATTTTTGATCAGCACTACCTTGTTTAAATTGCGCCTTTTGTGCGATGTAAACAGTCTGCTTATATTAGCTCGTTCAGAGGAGGGGAAACTGGTCACTTTCTGTCATTGACTGCTGCCGATTCAATCATCATTTCTGCACCATATCAGTGGTGGAGGTCCGACACATTTTGGAAAACCCAATAACGTTGTGTCTGGTTATTAAAATCATCCAGAACGTGTAAAGTTGTGTCACAAAGCTCCATGTCAGCCTCAGTAAGCGATAGCTAGTAGCATCAGGAGGAAGGGGAGGCTTGCCATTTTCTGTAATGAACCACTGCCAATTTAATCGTCCTTTTTGCACATTATCAGTTGTGGTGCTCCCAGATACGTTGAAAACTTAACGACACAGTGCCTGTGTTCACAAGGTAATCCTGTTGTGCATAAAGTTGTGTTGTAGGAGCTCCACGGTATTCACACACAGCAACAGTTTTTTTACCGCTATGTCTGATTCAATGTCTATTTGGTAAATTCTGGCAATGTTCCTGCAATCAAGATGCCATTGACATTGGAGGAATCTCAGTACTGATTGGCCGTCGTGGCATATGATGTTGCCCAAAAAGTTCAATATTCTCAACTTCAAGTGATGAGGCGATGGAGGCGATGGACGCCACATTGCATGATTCACGTCGTGTGTATTGCAAGATTTCAGTCACCCGAAGTGGCGTTGCGCATAATCTTGTCTTTACATTTACTTTGCATGAAATCTTATGGCGTTCATTGCCTTCGATCTGAACGCACCTTAAAAGGACAAGCTGTTTAACAGCGTTGAATCTTGGGGGAATAAAACAATATGATATTGCCGATTCTGACAACCTTCTCAGTCTGCTATCTGTCAACTAGGTGATCATCATAGATCACTTATGGCAGAAAAAAACCCACCACTATGCTGCTGTTGTTATTGTTTATGAATACCTCCTACTATTTGTATACAAACATCAAAGACACAATGTCTTGTCTTCTTTAACAAAACTATCTTTGTATAGTAGCTACCCAACCCTGCTTTCAACTTTTGACTTGCCAACTGTATTTGCACACTGTTCTCATTCTCCCTTCGTGCTCTTCTAAGTCTGGTCTTGTTCTAACAGAGAGCTATATCATACTCAGCACATCAAGGCTCAGCACATATAGGATAAACAATGCCACTGTCAAACCCATCACTTGGCTGCGTTCCCAAATCAATTTCTCACACTCTTCTTGGATTAGCCATGGATGACTTAATTGATTCAGCACAGTCAAGTGATCTTCAAACAAACAGGCTTTTCCAACTTGAAAAGGGAGAGACAGCCACCAAACCTGAACTCTCTGTAGATGACAAATCATTCCTGCAGGCAACAGATGTTATTCTTAACAATGGTGACTGACTGCTGGTGGAAAGATATCTCCCGCCTGTCCTACATCCCTATAGGCTACTACATAAAAAAGGGAAAGAGTGAAGCAGAACTGACGATGGGTCATTGCTGCCATTTACTAATCAAGAAGTCCTGAAGATAAATTTCCATGATAAAGTATACGCCTTCTGGTTGGCAAGTGCCTCCAAGCTGTTAGTAAGAGTGAGACAGAGAGGGGGTTTTTTAGGGGTTTTCCTGACTTTGCTTTTACACCACAGTTTAATCTTGCCTTGAAGCAGTGACAATGACAGACAGAGCGATTAACACTGGTTCTATCAGAGTCCAGTCAGCAGTTGTTCTTAGTGGACTTCCTATTGTGTCCAATGGAAGCAGTTTTTATTGCACATTTAATACTGTACATTTAATGTACAGTAAATGAAACTAATTCCCAAGAATGCTTCTAAGCTCACTGTCACGTTCAACATTAAGCGTGTGGAGAAATTTTACCTCAATATCATCAAATTTCTGGGTATCACTCTGTTACCAAAGAAAGTTTTACTTCCAGTTTCTCCCACGAAATGTAAATCCTTCCTACAGAGTCATGGACAGAGTCACAGGGGTTGAGTGATGTGTATCCACAGCTCTGTTGAACGTCATCAGACAGGAAACAAGGAAGTGTTCACCGCTCTGCCAGGAGGATGTGCAAGGAAAGGGTTCTCCTAGCGCAGGCAGAGTGGAGAGTGGCAGCAGGATCGAAATGATGTGCATCAAAATATCCTTAAACACAAGTGCACTTCCTTTGCACAAGGTTCACATAAGCAGACATAAAGTAGCTAATAGGCAAAAATTTAAAGACGGGGTGTAACTCAGAAAAAAAAAAAAAATTCTAACTATAGACTGTCACAAATTTTCTCTCATATACTAGAAAAAAGTTTATTTTTCATTTATTTGAATTATGTCTTATTGTCTACAGATATCAGATTTACCTAATGGAACAATGCTCAATAGAACCTGACAGTAGAAAATCTATTTGTACCATATTTGTAGGGTCATTCTCTCAACAAGAGGGTTTTGGGTTCAAAGCCGGCCTTTCTGTGCAGTTTGCAGTTCTCCCCACGTCTGCGTTAGTTCCCAATACTGCGGCTTTCTCCCTCAGTCTAAAGACATGCAGGTTAGGTTAAATGGTAACTCTTGTTTGTAGGTGTAAATGTGAGCGTGAATGGTTGTTTGTTTTTATTAGCCTGTTTAAACTTGGTTTTAAAATGTGTTTTGGACAATAGAACCACAAGCTGACAGTGAGACACATCGTCATCTGTGTCCATCATGAGTCCAGCTGACTACCTGTGTTCAAAATTTCATTGTTGCCTGCGTCACTTCTACTATAAGATCGAGAACGTCATGCTTAATTATCATCATGTCAGTACTCTGCTCTCTGCTTCTTGTATGCTTGATTTATGTGCTGTGCTGGTGACACCTGAAATTTCCCCTTTGGGGATTAATAAGGTATCAATCAATCAATCAGTCAAGATAGCTAACGAGCTAGCCACATGTGGTTGTTGGGGCGGCTGTGGCTTAGTGGGTTAAATGGGTCTTCTACCAATCAGAAGGTTGGTGGTTCGATCCGCGGCTCCTCTGGTCTACATGTCGAAGTGTCCTTGAGCAAGATACTGAACCCCAAACTGCTCCCACTAGTGTGTCAATGTGTGTGTGAATAGGTGAAAGCTGACTTGTGTTGTAAAACGCTTTGAGTAGTTGAAAAGACTAGAAAAGCACTATATAAATACAGTCCATTTACCATTTATAAAATCCTAATGTTTAAATGTTACAGATTTTTTTCATTGTTCTCAGCTTAGGTTAGATGTGCTATGATTACAAGTTGTGTTAGCATAAAAGGCACAGTGTGTTGTAAACTGGATGGAAGCTGTTCACTAGCAGTTAATTTGTGAGTTAAGTCGAAGTACGTGTTAACGGCTATGCTAGCATCTTTGTTCGGCGCTAGCTAGCCACCACAAGTTGAAATGAACAACACAGGCTCTCACTAGAGGTAGTCACTACTAGTGAAGTTGGCACTAGGCCAGCTAGGGCAAGCAGCCGTGTAAGCTAGGTGTTGGTACCATTCTTGTGATGCGAATGTCTTTGGCCTTGCAGTATGCCAGCTTCATAAGTTTAATTTTGAGCTGGCATTGCTGCTGTTCCTCACAACACTCATGTAAACAGCCTGGTTATGGTAAGGCTCATTCAGTTTTCTTTTGACAGAATCTTCTTCCCAAATAGAAATAAGACGTCTCGTTTCACTTGTACTCCAGCCACATACACTCTCTTCTCTGTCCATTTTTTCAACCAGTCGCTTTGCCTGAAACAACCACCACTTCCTGCACTGACGACGTATTTTCCTGTTACATCCTTGTTGGAGACGCATCAGGACACATTAACGTTTCACGTCCCAGACCACCTCGGCAAGTGGTTTGAGCGATGGGATCACAATGTGTCTTGGTAGTTGTTTTATTAGCGGTGTATCTCATCCATTTGTTGTCTGATCACCCAAAACACATTTTAAAACCAAGTCTGCTCCAGTAACCCCGCCCTCACACAATGTCCCCTGGGCCCCCCTTGACCCTGCCACGCATAAGTAAAGAATGTATACGTGGACAAAGGAAAATAAAGACGCTGTAAACGTAAAAGTCTTTTATCGTGACTACTGTTTTCACTGATCACCTGTTAAAGTGGTATGTCTCCTTTTATGTGTTGAATGCCATGGCCAGATGCCATGTTTGTTTACTGCTGTCGTCATGGAAATTTTCTGATGAGCTCTATTTTGGCCACTTGAGGACGGACATTTCTCACTACCACTGGTGCATAAGGGTGCATCTTAAGTATGTTCACTGTGGTTGTGCATTTGTCCTGCCTGGCCATGCATTACCAATGATGTTCCTAGATAAAGCATGGAGTTTTGGACCCTATCTTGCTGAGTGTGTTGTGTCTTTTTCGTGTTGCTCTGTACACAACTGTTTCAGCCAACTCTAGAATGTAAAAATTAATTGTTGAAAAATATCAACACTTTTACTACAGTTTCACTTGATAATAACAGATAATTTCAAGTCTCATTTCCAAAATTCTTTAAAATCAGTTGTTAATTAGGAACCTGGAATTTAGCCTTTACCACATTTTTAGACCAAGTTGCAGCGCTCCTTGTGTTTTTTTCTCACTTGTTTGCCATAGTCACACCTTTTTATCCTGCTTTGGTAAACGTCCAAAGGACTTGGCCAGGATGCACATACTTGAACAGGTAAAGTCCCCCTTTTTTAGTTATCCTGGATTTCTGAATTCTGCTTTGTTGCAACAGCCCTCCGGTGACTGTGATTGAAAATCCCAAAGATATGTATAAATGTCAGTTAAATGCTTCATTTTTGTTATGCTTAAACTGTAACTTTATAGCCCTGTTTACCAGGGAACATTTTATTTTAGCAAAACACATGTAAGCATTTTTTGAAAAGTGGCAGGGCTACAAAATAACCATCCATCACACTCCTTTTACATAAAACACTGTACTGGTTTTTAAATGGTTTTCAGCATGTGTTATGTCGCCATGTCGTATTGTGTATTACAAATTTTTCAGGCCACTTAAAAACTGTAATCACAGGTACACAACTTCTACATTTTTAACAACTCAGTTCACTTTGAAAATGAAACCAGGAAAATGGCACTTGTTTTAGAACTACATCACGACAAAAAAAGAAGTTCACTGAATTAAGACACGAGTGTGGACGGGGCTGATGTGACAAGAAACATGTTACAGAAAATGGTGAGTAAAAAGAAAAATCAGTTAAAAGATGGAGGTAGAGAGGTGAGAGCCTAAACATGGGTAGAGAAATAGAGTGAGCTAAGATGTAGAGGGGGGTGAAGAGGCGGGCGGTGGTGGTGGGGTTTAGTGTGAAAGGGGTTAATAGCAAAGTGGAGGCTCAGAGCTGATCGAAATGCAGAGCGCGTCCCCCCAGCCCTGTGCTCAGTGATGAGTTGGAGCTGAGATCTGGCGCCCGCTATAAAGGAGCTCATTGAAAATAATTCAGAGTGACGGCTGTGCAGGAAGGGAAACAGGGGAGGAGGGGGGCGTTGGCGGCGGGGGGGGGTGCAAAGAGGGAGGCAGGGAGGGAGAAGGTGGTATAGCTACAAAAGGAACTAGATGGAGAGCGTAAAGAATATAGAGGATGAAGAAAGACAGGTGGAGATTGAAATACGAGGGGAGACGGGCATGGACGACAGTTGATAAGGTGAGAGGGGTCAAAATTAGAAAAAAAAAGGGGGGGTGGGGAGTAAAAATAACAATCTGTGTGTAGAGAAAATGGAGCTGAGTGTAAAGAGAAGTGTATGGAACCACAGTGAAGAAATTATCCATAACTCGACACTACACTCGCACTTAGACATCAACAATCAAAACCCCAACAGTCAAAATTCCAAGTTCACAAATATTACAGGACAGAATGAACGATAAGAAGTCTCACTCAGTGGTCACATTACATTGGATAAAAGAGAGCACTGAGAAAGATTCCCATTCTTACATCCATGAATACAACTCAAAATAGCAAATGCCTGTTTTGTTTTCCTTCTGCTTTTTTGTTTTTTATCCGAGCTGTGATAGACAAGATAAGTCACTTTTTTGAGGGAAATTCAAAAGCAATGCAAGCAACCAAGCTGAGTTACAATTTTGCACACAGTGTTAAGAATCTGCTGTGTAAGAGAAGGTAACACAGATATAAAACAAAGCACTTTGTGGAAAAATTAAGAAATTTTAAAAAAGCAACGAAAGCACAATGGTAGCTGCACTTTAATGACCACTCAAAGTGCAAAATACTGGGCGGTCTTGGGGGGTCTAAGACCCTTATTAGACAGGCCAGACCCCTTGAAAGCCTCAACTGCAAAATTCTCGAGAATATCTTTTAAAAAATAGTTTTTTTCTTGCAACTGTCAATAAAAAATGCTAAAAAAAAAGGCTTTCGTTGTCCATAATTCATTATTTAATTTAAATAGCAAAACTTTTATTCAGAGATATATATACATCGTTGTGGTTTCCTTGGTCACCCGGCTGTTTCTGGTAATGTCGTCTTCCACTGGGTGGCGATGTTGCAAAAGTTCACACGCCACATTCCACCTGTCTGTAAAGCAGTGAATTTTTTTTTTCTGCTTTAATATTGGCTCACTCATGGACTAAACATGGCAAAGAGAAAACAAAGCTCCTTGCTAACCAACTTTGGATTTACTTCTCAAAAGCTTTACGGGGACAACGGAGGCAGCTGCATGCTGGTCCATCGACTAACTAGTCAACTGGTAATTAAATAATTAACAAAAGGTTAGAACACAAGCAAACAGTGGCAAAGTTTCATCACTTCCAAGAGGATACGATGGTAACACTTAAGTTAAAGCATCCATCTATAAATTATGAACATACTCATAATATGTATTAATGCTGTATAATCATAGTTATAAGCAAGATTAGGTAACCATAACCATAACCCTAACCACCTATATCACATTATACGTGTTCATAATGAGTTGTAATGCACTATAGAGACAGGTTTCATAGAAAGTATTACTGCAATAATAATAATAATAATAATAATAATAATAATAATAATAATAATAATAATAATAGATTGCATTTATGTAGCACTTTTCAATCACTTAAGATACTCAAAGTGCTCACAGTGAAGGGAGGATCTCACTGACCACCACTAGTATGTAGCAGCCACCTAACCCTAACCCTAACCGGTGGTCTGGCTACTGAGAATTTGTTCATTTTATTTAGTATGAAGTCTGTTTTTGTCAAGTGTGACCTTGCAAAACACTGCTGATATCATTCAGACAGTTCTTGATGGGTTTTTTTCAATCATCCACAGTATGTTGTTTGATTGCCAAGCCAGAGAAGGAAATATTTGTTTTCTGAATGACTTATCCAAGAGCAAGAATGTATATTGAAGAAAAAAAGAGAACAGGGTCTAGGATTAGTCTGTGAGGAACATCATCAGAGGTACCAGTGATGGAGAATTTGATGTGAAATCATCCAAACTTGCCTGAGAAAAGACCTCGATAAACCAGTGTGGTGCTTAAGCATTTATATCAGCTGCATTATTTAGGCTGCTCTATTAATCTGTTTTCTTACATCTACTACATACACTGAACATATATGTTAAAAATGTCATTAATTCAGTGTAATGCAACAGTAATGCGACTGATCAAAGCATCGTATCTATTAAATTTGCATTGTACCATGAATCCAGTTGTTCAGGATCTGATGACAGTACATGATAGTGTTTAAATTTTAAGGCACTATTGCATTTTTAAGCAGATAAAGTTGTATATTCTGGAGTCTTAAGAAAAAAAAAGAGTTACTTAGTCAAAATTACAACTTAGATGTTGGAAACAGATAATGCAGCACTGCCAGTAGTGAGGCAAAAAATATCTATATAGCTATCTAGCTATCTAGCTATCTAGCTAGTTAGCTTTAGCTTTCTTGTCTTAAGTTGTGTACCTGTGGTGGCTGCATTGCTTCCTGCTTTCTCAAACTAAAGGCTCTAAAAGAACTTGCATGTTAATTGCGCACAAAAAAAACCCTAACAACGAATTTGCGTTATCACATTAACTTTGAGATAGATAGATAGATAGATAGATAGATAGATTTGTCAAAATTTCAGTCTGATGGCGTTTCTCTGGGAGAAGTGAAATGGTCATTTGCAATGTTGGGATTGATTCTCTGTGATCTGTAGATCTTTTTGAGCAAATGTCATGACAATCTGCCCAAAGTTCATTAAAATAGGTCACAAACTGCACTGCTAGACCACTTACATATTCAACAATCAGTTTTAAAAGCATCACCACAGTAACTGTCTCATCGTGTGCTAAAACCAAACAGAGCAAATCCCTTCCTCAACACTTTGGCCCATGTGCCAAAGGCTCCGCTCACCTACAGCAGAGGGCGCGACACATCAGCACGGTGCTAAAGGCAGCACAAGTCGTCACCTCACTGTGGCTGTTTGACCACTGCTGTCAACACACAGAGATGAGAGAGGGAGGTTATAACCCAGCTGCAGGGTTAAAGTTTACAATGTACCACCAGGTTCAGGACAGACATGTCACCACACCGCCAAATCACTCGTCTCGAGAAAAAAAAAAAAAAAGAGCAAAATAAAGACAGAAAAATGGGAGGAGACAGGGTGTAGGGTGGAAGGCACGGGAGGTGTGAGTCATGGCCTCCTCTCAGCGGCCTCACTATATTAATGTGGACCCCTCCAAGACCTCTATTAAACTGTGCAAAGCTCATCTGGAGGAGCAGGCACATCTTTTATGCTAACGCCACTGTGTTAAGCACACAGGGAGCCTGCAGAGAGAAAGGCGGGGGGTTAATGGGCCTTGATGCACAGCAAGGGGGCGAGATGTGGATGGGATGGGTGAGGCAGGGAGATGGGGGGTGCTGGTGGGTGCTGGTGGTGCTCCAGACCACAGCACCACCCGGCTGCAAATTCCAGCCCTGTTCCAGAGCACATCCTGCTGTGTGTACACTAAGGAGGACAGAGTCACTTGGATTTGGCCCAAAAATGAAATTAATCACAGTTTATTACAAAATGGGTCTTGGATTTATATTTTCAAATTGTGATACATAACTATGTTGCTATAATATCTTGTATATATGTCCTCAGGGTTTGATTTTTTTTTTCACACCTGAATGTCAAACAGGTGAATTGTAGAAAGTAAAATCATATGAGAAAGTAAAATACAAAAAAGATTAATTTGTGGTCCTAAAGACAGACTAAATGTACTGTGCATAACATTTTCAGTCACAGTAAGTGGAGTAAATGTTATTTGTCATATCTGCTCTTGGCTGCAGCCGCTGACAGACAGGCCAGTTTAACACACACTAACATCACTGAGTGAGCTCACATGTATATCTGTGTTCATTCAGCTGCATGCACTTTACCGCCGCTGACAAATGAACCATGTTTTCTCTCTAAACTGTGAATGCATAAAACATGCAGGAGTCATGAAAGTACATATTCATAAATCAGTGTACAATGGTGCATTCAGTGGTCAATAGAAACACCATGCACACACACTCACAAAGCACTTACTCCTCCAAATAGATAGTTGAGCCTTGGCTCATTGCTTGGGCCACTTTCTGAACACTACCACGTCTATGATGAGATATCGAGCCGTGGCTTCACATCGCACTCTGATTTATAAAAGACCATCTCTCAAAGCTCGCTGCTGTCCTCGCTCTGTATTTCACCACAGCTGCAGCTTTTCAACTTTGAGAGCTGAGGGCAATTCACAAGGGCTGGGTGGAAAAGTGGGGGACTCATCCAGGGAGCAGAATAAAAACAAGTGCTTTGAAGTTTACAGACAAATTTTGATCTTGAAGAAAATCTGATTAATTCCAGAATTAGTCCAAAAAAAATCAACATGCTTGCAAGCAGCTTTTGGGCAGAGATGAGGAAAAAAAGTGCAGGGAGGTGGGGAAGGACAGGAGGGTGTTTTTGCTTCTAAACTGCCTCACTATTTCCAACTGGGATCAAATAACGGCTGCTCTCTCTCTCTCTCTCTCTCTCTCTCTCTCTCTCTCTCTCTTTTTCAATAGCGGATCAATTTAGCGTGGCTCCGAACATTGCAGTAAACATCAACGGAGTCATTTTCTGGCATATTAATGTTTACATCCAATCAGCAGGATGTGGGGGCGGCCTAATTAACTCAATCAGCTGAAGGAATGCACCAGCAAATGAGAGCCCACCCAGGGACCCCATACAATTGATCACTTCAACCGACTCTCCACTCCGTTGTTTCTTGACAGCACTTGAGAGTACCTGAATTAGTGAAGGTGCATATGGTGTTTAAAAAAGCCATTTTATTCTTTCTTATTGTTTGAAACAGAGACTGCCCGCATCATAATGTGAGTTTGCAGAGGGAAGGAAGAGTTGATGTAAATCAGCAGCAGCAGCAGCGGTGCAATAATCTTTTCAGTCACTTCGACCAGCAGTTTAATTACTGGAAGAGCACAAATGATCAAACTGAATATGTTCTTCATTTTGGAGATATTATTTCTTTCTCTGGCATGAAATTGATCAAGAATTGATTTGAGATGGGATATGACGGTGTGATATGGACGACTGCAGACAATCAGTGAGTTGCACCCAAGTGATGCCTTTTTTCTGTTAGCTCACCGATCAGTTTCTCTCATGTCGCAGAACCAGAAGCTGCTGTGTCTGAGTGTGAGTGTGTTAATGTGTGTATTTTGTGGGGGAAGTAAAGGAAGAGTGGATGCTGCGATATCAGACCAATACAGAAAAAAAGTCCAAACCCAAACACAATAATAAAAACGGAGGCGTTATCTTCTACGCTCCCAACACACACCAGCCCTCTGCTGCTGTCCCTGCCCATCTCTCTTTGTCTTGCTCTCTCGCATCTGCCTTTTTTTTTTTTTTAACTAGCCTTGCTTCCTTTCCTTACCACCGTCCATGTGTATGAAAAATCAGCAAATAAAAAGTTACATTAACCCCTCGATGACCTTTCCCACGTAATACACTGCAGCCTGATGGGCCAACCCAGGAGCTTCATCGAAAAGCTGTCATTCTCAGCTATCCCAAGCACTGCCTGGGGAACATTTACCGGATAATTAATATATTAAATGCATGAAAAATAGTTACACAGGGGCCCCTTTGTCAGCTCTTCCACCGTGCAGGGGAAGAGGGATACAGCCTGTGAACCATCAATATACAAGCATCCTACTTCAATGGGCCATCATAAAAACTGCTCATAATTTTATGGCTTCATTCACGGCCCCCGCTGTAAAGGAAGGCCATATTTCCTCATAATTCACTAGAGCTCACCGTGGCTGTTTTATGATTTGGCGGTTTTAAGCCGCCGCTGCCGCCACAATTATGGAGGTGCTCCTGGCCTCAGCGTGAAGGACGAGCAGGGGTCAGCGGTGAGCAGAGGCGTGACAGAGTGCGACCGAGGCCCTCCTAACACACACACATACACACACACGCCACCTTTGGCTTCCTGCACCTCAGTGCAGGTGGTGTGCAGCTGACACACTTTCAGTAAGCCCTGTTGCTGTCCATTCAGTCATTAAGAGCTTAGATCTGATGTTGTCAGTCAGTAGGTTTAAGCTCTCCCAGTGATTCTGTCGTGGAGATATCGGCCATTTCAGCGCCTGCAGGGCGACTTGAACCAGGGTGCATAAAAAAGTTTTTTTCATTTGATTCAGGCTAAATTGTCTAAATCAACAGTTTGGATAATTTACTCGGTTTATCTCAACCCAAGCTGTTTCTTCATCCACTCTAGTATGAAGGGGGCGTGAATGGAATTTAGACAGGATCCTCCTGACAGATAAATAAATTGATAAAAATTCAATAGCAAGGTCCTTTTCAAGTGATTTTGTCACAAGATTTCAAATATGGTGTAAAGTCTAGTTGTCAGTGTGTTCAAAAAGTATTAAAATTGACTCATCAAGGTCACATGCCTCTGTGAAGAAGGGGAGGTGTTTGAAATTTTCCTCCCATTGACTTGAACGGCGCTTACAAATATCATGAAATAAACACTTAATACAATTTGATGAACTATTCAATTCCAGGTGTTTATAACATTTTTTTTTCCTTGGAATGGTTAATATTTTCCCGGATATTATCCCGGAAAGTATTTGTATTAGTTTTCTCCTATTTTCCTCTCACAGAAGCGTCACTTGACACGGAGCTGACATATGGAAGTGTGCGTGCCCACACGCTGCTCATTGTAAACAGTCAGGACTTCAGCAACTACAGTGGAAAGTGAAGATTATAACCAGGGATGGTTACTAATAAAAGGGGGACCTCCCACTAACCATTTATTTCCTGTATCAGTGTCACATGGTTTTTCGCCTAGCCCCACCCCTTTAGAAGACTAGAAGCAGTCTTGAGTCCATTCATTCTCATGGAAGAAATTAACATGATCACAGATTATGACCAATTTTTTCTTCCAGTTGTCACCAAGATACATATTGGACCCATTTTTCACAAGACACACATCTTTCGAACATTTTGACACAAAAATGACATTTTTCAGGCACACAAATTGGGAGAAAGTTAACTTTGTTTGAGACCTGTCTCTGTCCCAGCAACACATTCTCGCAAGATTTGGGAGCTGGCGCTTCCCACCTCGCTTTACAACGGACATAAACAGACATTTAAATGGTTTTATATGTGAAACTATGAATTAAAAGGTAAAACTTACATCAAAACAAATATCATGCAAAACAAAATTCATCTGCTTTAATCTATTTACATTATGTTAATAGCACTTCCAGTTATAGGAGGCAGAGGGATGGTGGTCCTGACTGACGTGACTCCGCCCACTTTGGAGACAGGAAGTGTATATACCATTTCACACCACTGGCTCAGCGTACAGTGGGTGAACTTGTGCTAACATTATCTTTGTTATAACTTAGTTGTTGTTGTTGTTGTTGTTCATGAAGTGCATGGTCGTGGGATGTAACAATCATTCAAACAACGTAACCCATGTCTGTTACTGTCG
>JAPQLA010000023.1:1125975-1145759 GCA_029822935.1 Naso vlamingii | reverse complement strand
GTGAAACACTTAAAAATGCCCGTAAGCAGTGGTCTGATGTCAGTCATGATACTGTGCAGAGTTAATTAATCATAAACCTGCTGTTGCTTACATGTTACAGTATATTTTGGCTTTGAATGGTGAGATTGGAGTCATCACTGTTAAAGCCATTCTGCATTTTAAAATATGGAATACAATAAGTGGGGAAAAAAAGAAGCAGGAGAGTCACTGCACTGTCACTAAAGGTTTGAGACAGTATAAGGAAGTGGGCCTGTAAAATTTTGTGAATAGAAGTAGCGCGTGCACATGCAGAGGGGACAGCCCCGGGCCAAGCAGCTGTGAGCAGATGTCAGCGTAAGTGAGCAAGGGACTTGGAAGAGAGAGAGAAATGTGGCTGGGCCAACCCTCTAATTTACGCATGAGTGGTGCTGCACCACCGATATTTACATTTAAATTGATGTTTCAGATACTTAATTAAAGACGAGGACTGGGCTCTTCTGGTCGGCGGCAGCCTCTTCCTCATCTTCCTCCTCCTCGGCAGAGTGCACAGACTGCTCACTGGAACCTGCAGCACTTCCCTGAGCCCTGTCAACAATATTTCATTGGAGGCCAGTTAGTGACAATGCACACTGTTTTGTGTCTATGGTAATTTTCTGGGTGCATTATTGAATACACAATGCCCCCTGGTGGTTTGTGACGTGGCCCCGTATACAAACACAAAGCAACTCCTCCCTCTGTCCTGAGCCTTTTAAAAACCACAGACGCTGGACACACACACACACACACTCTCTGAGTCTGTCAGGTGTGTGAACTGGGTCGTTTCTGCAAAGGTTCTGTTGTCAAAACAGGAGGTAAAACAGCCCTGGGTTAGAAGATGCAGATTAAACCTTTATATGCAAAAGTACATTTAATACACTACTTACACGCATTTGACAAAATGCCCCTAAGTGCAAAACATTACCCGTTTGGTCCATAAAGGTTGAATAGATTATTTTTTATTATTTTTAAGGCATTTTGCTAATGTTTTAAAGACGCATCTAACAGATTTATTGGACTTATTATGATTGTTTTGTCTCAAAATCTACATTCAGAATATTTTACTAATCAAAAAAAGGAAAACCTCTTACCATCATCACCATAACTGTGTTTGCAAGTTTTAGCCCCTTTAATTGAAGTTGTTTCTCAGCATCGACTATCATTGTTAATCTATGTTAATTGTGACCTGCCAAGATAATGCAGGTAAAAATTAACAACAGGTACAGAGGTACAGTACATCAGATGGCAACATTTATGTTTAATTATCAGATAAACATTTATTTTTGTGTCTTAGTGCACCATAAATTAAAATAAGTAATAAAATCATCAAGTGGCACTTAGATTTGTGAAAGTTGGGGGTGTATTTTGTTTTTGATTATGTATTTTAGCCGGATGAGTGAGCCTTGCTGTGGTTCTATGGAACATTGTGATGCACATTTCAGCAGCTCTTTGACTGTCTCAACTCACACGTTCACACACATTCATGAGTTTTCCACAGTGGGGCGGGAGTAACATTAATTTTGTGGTTACTTCTTGTAAGCTGCACTCACAATGGTGAAAAAAAATGCTCTCAGCTTCATTATAGGGAACTTCATTTGATAACCTGCCAAGATATTTGTGAGAAATTCTTGAATTCTCTGGATTTCGTTGTAAATGAGAAGGTGAACTGAGCTTTAAAGTGTTGGTGAATTTTATACTTAAGGCTGGAAAACTATCGATGGGGCATACACTATGAGATCTTTTTTTAAAATAAATGTCAAGTACAAAAGCATACAAAATATACCGTTCATGTCTTCCTATAATTTGTACATTTATTCTCACACTTAAACACATGAGAACTAACTTTCTGCACTGTAAACTTTTTTGTACTGAACATCTATTGATGCAAAACATTGCACTGATATTAGAACAAAGACCTCTTTTGTTGTTGGACATGATGTAGTTCATCTTAATTTCTTTTACAGTTGAACATTATGATGGTGATCTTAAAAATTCATAAACAATGAAGTTAAAGGCCAATACCATTCAGATAAAAGGGAAGTTAAAGGTTCTTACAGACCATCTTCAAGCCAGGAAGAACACCCCCCCTTCTCAAATAATAATAATAATAATAATAATAATAATAATAATAATAATAATAATAATGAGTATTATATCACTGTGGTTGCGACTCTGTGCCAGCACAAGAAGTTTTTGAAGGTTTGGGGATTTTGTGTTGGTTTAATTTTGGGGTTGAAACAAATATTAGGATTAAGCTAATCATAAACTTTAAGGTAACAGGTTTGTTAGTTTATCCAAAGGATGATAAGAGGACCAAAAGTTAAAAACATTGCTATTGTCTTTTAAAGTTGGATTAACTGATTTTTTGGGGGAGCCTTGCATGCAGTTCAACAAGTTCTTGATGTGGTGAAAAGCAAGCAAACCTCCAGTAAACACAAAATAAGTACAATATCAGGTTGAGGAGGTGTTATTTTGTCTATCTGATGACTGTAAATCCATTTATTTCCCTCCTTTTAGTGCTGGTTGCCTCCAACAAAGAAGAAAAACAGATGTGGCTCTTGGCTAATAAAACACTCCACAGCGTTCACAGGCTTTTCTCAAACTCTGTGTCTGTAGTTTGGTGTTGAGCAGGTAGAGTACAGTGTATTTTTTAATGACCACATCTGCCTGCTGCTGTTGCTATTGAAAACCAGATTGATGAGCAAAGTTCCTGGTCTATAAAACCAAAACAATAAGCTGAAAGACTCGATAAAACTCTGTGGATGTTTCTGCATCAGTTTTTCACCAGGAGCTTGCCTTTTTACCTTATACACAGTAATTTGATCCTTTGTTCGTATCAAATATTGATTTGAACAGCTATAACTCAAAATTGGAAAGAACTCAGTTTGTTCTTGCTCTCTTCTGTTTAAATACTTTGGGGGGTTTGTGCCTTTATTTGATAGGACAGACGGAGGATTGGGCAGGAAATTGAGGAGAGCGAGAGAGGGGATGACATGCAGCAAAGGGTGGAGTTGAACCCGGGCCGCTCTACCAACTGAGCCACTAGGGCACCCCCTCTTCTTTTTTAAAGTTGGACTATTTTTGGTTAATTTATGACACAAACAGAGAAACTTGCTTCCTGACTTCCTGTTGCTGGCCCAATGATTGGGAAACCCCAAATCCAGTTCAGTGCGCTCCGTGTGCGTCTGTGTGCTGTGATGTCTCCTCACGGCTGGAGAGATACACTGTGCTGTATCGACAGGGTCTCCAATGAGGCCAAAGTCCTAATGCAGTGGCACTCCAGTCCTGATGAACCATACTCCCAGCATGCTCGTGTGTCCTCGCTGGGGCCCTCAGAGGGGCCGCCTGACTGCCCACAGGCCAACTCCTCTCAACCACTTGCTCCCAAACAGCCTTTTAATAGGTTTTAAAAGAGCGTTATTAACATCACCTGCTAATTATGTTAAGGACCTAATTAGGGAATGAGAAAAAAGGCCTTTTTGTCTAATTAGGTTTTCTTTCTAAGTACACTGATAACCAAGGGAATGCTGAGATCTCTGTAGAAATGAGAGTGCAATGAGCCAGTGAGAGGATACTTCAGAAAAAGAGTTAACCCTTTCATCAGAGCCTCGACTCTATTAACAGGCCACTGGTGGAGTGCAATTACCACCCAAATCGTTTATTTGGGACGTGTTTATCTGGAGTGGGAGTCTGCATCATTTAGCGCATTATAAACTCAATAGTAGCTTCATTAGCGATTACAGTCAGTGGGTGGTATTACCTGCCTGATAGCCGACCACAGTCTGATGATATCAGCTCCCAGCGCTGAATTACAAGGCAGGCACCTAATTTTTCAACCTATGCTACTCGATCTTTGCTGTTTCCTCCACTCAAGCACTACCCAGTCGGTGCCAACAGCACTTCACTGGGCCTTCAGCTGCAACATGGCAATGGGAAGAGACAACATACAACGGCTTAATCACAAAGCAGGAACGAGAGACGCTGGAGCAGAAAGAGCAGAGTGTAGACGAGGAATGATGTTATATTCCAGCCTGGTCTTATCCAAGTTGTTAACATGACTGCAGTGTCTTACTTCCAAGTAACAAGTAGAGGTTTCACATTAAAACTACACTTTTTTGTTGTTGTTGTTTTTGTTTTTATTTTACTTTTATCATTCATTCACATTTCAAAAACCTTGTATCATTTGAGTTAGAATCAGTGAATTTGCAAATAAACAAGGGAGACGTAATCTGGAAGATATCACTCTGATTTGTATCTTGTTTATTAAAGTGTGTGTGTGTGTGTGTGTGTATGTGTGTGTGTGTGTGTGTGTGTTTGGGTTTACAGTATGTCCCACAGAACAACAGGATCACTGTGGTGGCAGTGGTGGTGGGCGGGGAGGCACGCTCGCAGACTGAATTGATGTCGGGCCTTGTGCAACAAAATGAATAGTTTCCAACATATAGCCTGAGATTTTTACAGAAAATATTCAGCTGTAAGCTCCTTTGTAATCATTAACATTTTTATATATTACTGTAATTTTATTACACATTCCTTCTCAGTAACAGTAGCTGATTACAGTTACATTTATTTTGTAGTTAAATTACATAATTTAGTTGCATGTAACTAGTTACTCCCCAACACTGACCATTACAGAGTGTGTGTTATTATGTGAATGAATAAAATGTCCACAATTTAAAGTGACCATGAGGAACTCTCAGTTTTTATGGATTCTAGCGCCCCCTTTGGACAAAAGTGGCAGTGATGCAAGCCCCTGTTGTAAAAATTTTTGCTAGTGCGTGCCAGGCAGGCAAAAGTTGGCATAACACCGGCAACACGTGCGTTTCTTTTTGAAATGAGTGGGAGACGGCAGGATGGATGGTGATGAGGTTATGTATTTATAAGTGACTGAGAAATAAGTTATAAGCCAGCTAATGTCCCCAAGACCTTTTACCTCTATTTCCTGTAAGCAAATGTTACACACCGTCTGCATTAACGTTACATGCTAAGGGGCAAACTAACAGCCGTAGGCAGAGAATATAACTATGTTAGCGTCACTGAACAGAACAACAAAATTTTAAAAAATAAAATTAAAAAAGTCATTTCATCTGAGTTTGTGGGGATTCATGGACATTAATAGTAATGACATAAAAATAGCGCTCTTTTCACTGAGGGTCTCGTTTGCTGTTGCAGGAAAATTAATAATCGGCAGAGGAATCATGAGGCTGTTTCATAAATACTTGAACGTTCCTAGTCACTTTATTAAGAAATGACTGAAAATTTAATGAAGCAAGCAACATTGCACTAGCAAGTGCTTTAAACAAACAAAATAATGTGCTGTGCATTGCTTTTACTAAAAACAAAATACAACACAGCAAACAAAACTGTTCCTTCCAGATTTGTTGGTTTCGAAAATTAAGCAAAGTCCAGCACGGTGTTTTTCCTTATTTTTCACATGGGCTTTAGACCGTAAATGGTCTTTGCACAAACACACATTTCCAGTCGACAGTATGTTGACAGAATCTGCAAAACAGGAAATCACCTAACGCATAGAAGTCATTCACAAACTGCTTGGCTCCACATTTTGAGAGACGAGTTTTGTAGTTTATTTGCTGACTTTGCTGGCTTCTCGGCATGCTTGCATTGTTTGGGAGGAAGGGCGGAAAAGTGTCGTACAGGTGGTCTTTCTCGTGAAAACAGAATTACAGTCAAATTACTGTCACAATTCTGTGAGATTCTGTGTTTACAACAGATTCTGTATTTACTGGTCAATTCCGCAATTTCATGATTGCAGAAATCCTAGGGTCCTATTGGTGCACATGGAGCAGGAATCCTAACTGGCCATCCTCAGCATGGACACAATTTTCTCCTTGCAGATATTGTTCGGAGTGGCACTGTCACTTCGTGGCAGGCAGTGATGATATAATGGTGGAATGCCACAAATAAATAAATATCTGGGAAACAGATATTTGCCAAAACACAGGGAGATGCACGTAGAATGTTAGCCATCAAAGTGTTCCATTCCATAGTTTTTCAGTCTTTTCTTTAATACATAGAAAGACGTGGAAAACCTACTGCATAAGTATACAAAAGTTATTGATTAATATTTTTATGTTGGCCTATATGATTGTTCATTTAACATAGGTCTAAAAACTTACTTCTGTCTCTAAATCAATTTAAAACTGCCATCTTATGAAAAGAGAATAAAAAGAAAAACTGACAATAATCAATAAAGAAAAAAATGTGTTATTAGATTACAGTTACTTATGAAAATGTTAATGATTACCAAGGTGGTTACATCTGAACATTTTCTGTAAATAGTTTGGGCTATATGTTGAATAACGTTCATTTTGTTGCTTTGCATGTTTTTAATGTGCACAATGTCTTCTTTTGACATTTCCAGTCAAGGCTGTTTAGTAAAGTTTGATGCTATTCCGATGCTTTTGATCGGCTCTCTTCCACGTCTGCCAATTTAATCAATCCACAATGACGCTCAAAGCTACCCTGTCATCATATCTTACCAATAAACAAGTTTTCCAGTGCTGGAAATTTACAAAACAGTTTATTCAGAAATCAGAAAAGGAATCAAACAGAACAGTCCAGTGTAAAATATGTTTACCAGCTGTTAAAATGCTATCAGCTGCAAAAGTTTCCATGTCAAACCTGAGGAAACATCTGCAGCTATGTAGTCTGTACAGCAACTATAGTCAGTCTTATTAAATAAAGTAGGTAAGGCTGATTACGTACCTCCCGAATGAAAACATTTGTTAGAAGTAATGAAATGTAGGATAACTAGCAATCTGTACCCTATTACATTTCCGAAGTGACCTTCCCATCCCTGCTTATAAGTCACATGACTGTGTTTTGTTCCACCACTTCTTTGTCACTTTTAATTATTCAGATAACTGGCTGGTATCCTGGGCAGTTTTTGTAAAAATAGTCTAGCCCTGTTTGCTTACCCTGATACAGTAATTATCATGTGGCACAGGGTCAGCTGATCATAGCACTGTCACAGAAAACTAAAAGGTAGCAACAAAATTGATGTCCTTACCAACTCCAGTAAACAGTAACAGAAATATCCTTTTTGAAGAGCAGAACATTGGATGTCACAGGAGCATCTGCAGAACAGGCCTGGCATCACAAAAGGTCAGCACATCATCTTTCCCAGGTGCCAGGAAAGCAAATAGTACAGTGTCATTTAACAATGAGTAAAGATGGGAGGGTAACGAGGAAGGAAAACGAGCTAGTGAGATGCCTCAGGCCGTTCGGCAAAAGGAGTCAAGTGTTGGAAACCCATGGCAGCGCTTCCTGTGTGATTACATGTTTAATTTACTTCACATCTCAAAAATTGTCTGCTATGACAGAGCCAATTTACAGTGATCCCCGTGTGAGTGTCAGGCAAACGAAAGGAAGGCTGCAACGAAACCTCCCTGCAGCCTCTAATGGAATCTCAATGAACCCCCGAGCCGGTAGGTCCGGGAGAGCAGACAGCCCCGCCATTAGAGCCGAGGACCCGCCGTACCCGAACACCCCTCAGCTCAGCCCATCTGTTATTATCGCTTCACTCTCCCAGGGTAAAATGCCGCCAGCCTGAAAAGAGGGGAAAAAAGCGGCGGAAAAAATGGGAGGTTACTGCAACTTAGACCTTTGTACCTTTACATTTGCTTGCTCCGGTTCAGGCAGGTTTGCGGGTGGGTTGGGATGTGGGGGTTGGGCAAGATAGCAGCTCTGTAAATTGACGGAGCTGGACACTGTGTTTAAACTGATAGCTGATCACCAGGCTGGCCCTGATGTCCAATCTCGAGTCCAAATAGACAAGCAGAGCCACAATATTGCACATGGTAAGTGTCTATCTGTCATTTAAAAGCAAGATAACAAAGAGAAATCCATTTGCGAAACAACATTATTCAAATGATTTTAATGTATTACTTCTTGGGAAATTTCAGATCAAATTGCAGAGCTGCGATTGAAGGTTTGTGCTCTTATCTCCAAGTCATAAACATGTTGTCTTAGAACGGTCTGCTGTCCACCAGATTCAATCCTGGAAGATGCAAATTGAAGACTGCCATCAGAACAGCAGCAATACATATGTTAATTCACTGCTGTTTAAACAACACTTAACATTCAACCGAGCAAAGCCTTTAACTTTTACAGCCGCTTTATGATTTTCCAAAAAGAAAGGATGAGTCAAACTGTCACTTTTTACCTATAAAATGATTTGATTACAATAATCTGTTCCTTCAGCCTCCAGGCTACATTAAGTAAAGTAGCACTTTACGAATACAGCATGTGTTTTAATGCCATCAGAGTTTCTCCTTTTCAATGTCATCGAACTGTGAGGAACTGATGCTCTCAAACATTAGTAGAGCTGCTGCAGTTAAAACACCCACAGTTGACTTTTCTTTTAATTACTGTAGCTCGCTATTTTGCTACAGAAAAAAAAAGTCATCAAAACAAAATTTCAATGCAAAAGCCGTTTAAAGCTGCTACGGTTCAATACTACATACTACTTTTACTTTTGTTGTAGTTCTACTCAAAAGCTTTTGAGTATATTTGTACGTCACCAAACATGGAAGATGACTAAATTAGACTTGATTTGAAAAAGGTCACTGATACATTGCAGGCTGAATCTAAATGTCCCACACTTTTCCTCTTTTGCAGACTTACGGACTTAACAGGACTATTGAGTTCTTGCAGACATCCAAATCCACAATTTATTAAATTGTAAGGTGCCTCATGCAGAATTTTGTGGACTCTCAAACAGGCTGCAAGCTCGAGCAGACAGTGATAGTAAGAATATTTATAACTCATAACAATACAGATGTGATGATGTAGAAGAAAGGAAAAATGAGAGGACAAAGAAGAAGAGCAGAGCAATCAGTCAACCAAATGTTTTCAGCGACTACAAGCCAAGTGTCCCATTTTTATTAAATATCTCTTAGTTCAGTGAGGTTTGATATTCCACACAGGGCCCGACCGATATGGGATTTTGGGGGCCAATGCCATTACCAATATTAGGCAACAGGAAAATTACAACAACTAATATATTAGCCTATATACATCTATCTATCTATCTATCTATCTATCTACACACACACACACACACACACATACACACACACACACACAGGAGCCAGAGAGGATGTGTTTAGTATCAGCTAAATGTGATTATCATATACTTGTGGCAAACTGTCTGTGAATGTTCTCATTCACTTGTGGCAAAGGCAAGATATCTTACATTTTAACAAACTAAATTTCAAACATCAGTGCACTGAACAGTAAACACTTGATTTATTAGTTATTAAAGCAACATCATGTGACTTTGACCACGAAGCACGGCTTCAGAAACGCAACTTAAAAATGCACATTAATATGTCGCACAAAAAAGCAATTTCAGTAAAAGCGGTTGGTTGATTTTCCCTCTGCTGTTCTACGACTGCTCTGTCTATCTGCTGCCTTTTATTTGAGCAAAGCTGTCACCAGCAGCTACCTGCTGCTGCAGCTGCAGCTTCAGTCTGCAGGCAGCCCACATGTTGCTTTCAGGAACCTCCGTGAATCACAGACTTGAAGCATTGTTTCGTTTTTGAAGCCCTGGGTTGTGGTCAAAGTTACATGTTGTTGATTTAAATGACCCCCTGCTGGACAAACTACGTAATTACACCATTTTAAAATCAGTATTCCAAGCATTTTTTTCTGGTCGTAAAAAAAAAAAAAAAAGAAAGAAAGAAAAAAAAAGGAAACAAAAAACACTTTTAATACTGATGCATATCAAATAACATTTACACCAATAGCAATATACTGTGTGTCTGCAATGGGCAGCTATAATATTGACAAACCAATGTGTCAGTGGGGCTGTAGGCATGGAGAGGCCTATAGCATTAAGTTGTTATGATACAGAGACAAAATAAAATGATAAAACAAATTTGACAATTTTGAATATTTGAACAGAACTGTAAACATTAATCAAAATATAATTGAAATATTAAAAATTGAATTGAGTGTGATATCTTTGCATGTTATTGTGCAACAAAGTGATGTGTTACAGAGTTGACAGTGATGAAAAGGCGATTTCATAAACTAGAGGATTAAACCTTCTGCTTTCTTTCTGTCACATTTAACCAGCAGTGTCAGGTATTTGCTGAAATTAGGAAATTTCTGTATTCAAAGCTCCACAAATTTAATTTTTGAAGATTTAATGCCAAGACATTATTCAGTGATGCACATGTACATCTACTTATTTCCTACACAAAGCACATACCACTGCTGTAATAGATGTATCTAGAATGAAAGCGTTGGTTTTACAAACAATTAAATTGCCAATTTAGCATTTTGCAAAGTAAAGTAATGGTAAACTTGTAAACAATGTAAACTAATACCTCAAATCGGTGATCAACGACCACTTTCAAGCTACCACAGTGTATTTTACAACAGACATTCAGTAAATGAGCATCTTTTTTTTTGGCTGAAAGATTGGTAAACTATATCAGCTTCAGTAACAAAAAGGAGGATTTAACACCTCCACACCCCTGAATGTGGTTTAATAAAAAGACACGCGTTCAGTCTGTCCTGTTCTTGTCTCTGACAGCTCCACACTGAGGCTCTCCTTCCTGAACCTGCTGCGAAACCAGCCTGAACGCGTCTCTCTATGCCACATCGAGCCGTTCCTCACAAAGAAACAAAGCCTATTCCCATCGGGGTTCGCAGGCAGGGTGCTGGGTGTTTACTGTTTGCTGAGACCGACCTCGGTCATAGACAGACAAGATGAATTTGACAGCTAATGTAAAAATAACAGACAATCATAAATCAAGGAAGCAGGCATCGTGAGTCGATGATGAGAGTTAATCAATACAGGCCTGACTTTGCCATTGTGTGAAATGGCACTCCATTTATTACAGGGGGGGACTTGGAGGAGAAACATTATTCATATTAGAGTATGCACACGAGGGGAGCAGTGTGTGTGTGTGTGTGTGTGTGCGTGTGTGTGTCGGGGGGGGAGTGTTTGGGGAGTGTGCTTAGTCATTGCACTGCTGATGCAAAGGGCCTGCACTTTTAGGAAGGCTTGACCCAAAAACAGAAAATACTCACAATTTACTCAACCTCATTAAGTTTGAAACACAACTGATGATTAAATGTCCAAATAGTAAGTCAGTCAGAGGTGCTCCAGGGCGGCCATCTTCCAAATAACCAAAAATAAAAATGAGCCTCAAGTTTCTGCCTAATCAAACACTCACAGTGCTCTGAAGCTAAATAAATGCACCTGCAAGAACAATAACTATCAAATTCTCTGAGATCTCTCACCACTCACAAAGCAGCAGCATGACTTCCACTGAGAAAACTCCTTCACAAAACATTATTTGTGTGTCTGCATATACAAATCCTACTGATAAAATGTAACTATTTCAAAAACAAAAGATTATCATGACTGAAAATAATTTGTTTGTTGCACAAACATATTGACTTCAGACAGATCTGGATACAGGTGTTCCATGCTTGCTCTTTGAATTGAATAGATAATCACTTTGTTAATCTCCTACAGGACAAATCTGATGTTACAGCAGTAGAAGAGACACAGTAATGAAAAACACTAATAATCTTGAGGTGTCTTGGTCACAAAAACCATGAAAAAGCAAGATTTAAATGTCATATAAATTGGAGAAAATTCTAGAAATAACCCCCAAAAAACCCACGAAAGTAGAATTTCAAATCTTTAGGAAATCCAAAAGACTTTGTTTTCAGATAATTACAACAATTAGACTTAGACTTGCTTTATTGTCATTCAACAAAACACACCGTCGGTGCACATATTAAACGAAATTTCTTTACCTTGGCTCACAGTGGAGTGAGTTAGTTCAAAATTCTCTGCAGCAGTGATACTCAAGTCGTGAACCACGGTCCAAACCTGCTGCTAGGCCAGCTGACCTTTTCCAAAACCCAATCAAATACAAATGGATTTATGTCAGGCAAATTTTGTGTCTTTCTGCCAGTTAGTCGGGGCTGTACAGAGGGACAGATATCCCAGTTTTGTGTGATGGGAAAAATAAGACTGTTAGTAACTCAGAGATGGTTGATGGATAGTTTGTGCAAAATGCAGGTCGATCCAAGGACAAGCAGGGAGAGATGCAAACCTCAAACAAGTGCACACTGTAGCGGGTCAACTGACACTTCCAGGATCTCTTGGTTATGATGTCTGTAATTTTTAACTTGTCAACACTAGTTGTCCAGTGGGGCATTTTATTGGACCTAAAGTATCCTGACTTTAATGAATAGACTCTGTACTGAATTGTCTAAGTGGATTACTTGTTCACTTTTCAGTCACAATATCAAATTCAAAATTATATGTACTGTTCAGGTTTTGACATGAAAAAATGAAAAGCATTTGGTCATTTAACCAAAACACTTACATTCATGCAGGTGTTAGCAATTCTGTATGTCATCAGCACCTGCCATCAACCCCCCCACGTGTCCCCCGTATTTCAGAGCACAGAGTGAAGTGAGTATGTACTCTGGTAGTATTGCTTTTTGGAGAGTAAAGGCAGATGTAGAGGTAGGAGCAGGAGATTACAGACAGCTCTGGCACACTGGTTGATTTGAGGGGCTGTGGCTGGCCTTCTCTGGGGAAATTGGGCCTTAGGAGTGGGGCTTCTGATTTACTCCAGGCCCTGGCATGTCTTGCTGATGAGCTCCAGGCAGCCCAAGCCCCATGTGGGGATTGGCCTCGACCAATATGTTCCCTTCCACTCAAAAGGACAGAGCTAATGTGCTAGAATCCAGGCCCCAGCGCCCCCTCGACTCCCCTCAGCAAACCCCCCTTCCACCTTCATTTAAGACTCTCTATCTCGCCTGACTCTCCTGCTCTCCCATTGCTTCTTCTTCATATCAGAGCCTCTCTATCTGTTGCCACCTCTCTCAGCCTCGCTCATATCAGGACCTCTTTTCCCATCATCCCCTCTCCTCGCCTTCACCTCTCTCTCGTCCGTCTCTGTTGCTGCTTCCTAGTGCTGCAGTCATTTTTCCTCACCTGAGGCTCATTCCTAGGTCTCGGGGAATGTATGGCTTTATTTGTATGGTGCCAGCATTTTATTGGATTCCTATTGCTTTGGAACAGAGGTACCACATTCCAAATTCATCAAGGGCCAATTTAATTCAAAATTCATGAAGTGGGCATCCGTCAAGGTGCCGACTCCAATGCGCTTTGTGTGATGTCAGGGTGCCTCCCGTACGCACAGAAGACCATCAGTAACTCCAGTCCCATTTCCCTCTCTGATTAGAAAGTCCTGGGTGGTTCTCCTCAGTACTGGATTTCAAAAAGAAAGTCTTCATCGGTTTTTTCTGTATGCCTTTTTGGTACATCATCACAGCCTGATATGTATGTAACATATTTAGTTACCAGTCTAGTGTTTGAATGATTAACTTCACTTGAACTCTGTTCCAACACATTTTTATCATATAATCAGTAAATCTACCTGTTTAGCTGACTTTTTATGTAGGTGAATATATAATGATAATACTGAAATTCCAAGAACACTCACAACGCATTATTCTGTAAATGACCTGGTAAGATTTTTAGGTACAATTCTTCGTTCCCCTGCGAGAACTTTTTCAGGTTCTGTATCTGTAGACTTCCATCAGAAACTGCCCACCCCGCAAGGTACGACTGCTCATTTATCCAATTTATGGGCCCCTGATGCCTTTTTTGTGCAAAACAGCAAGCTCATATTTGGAGTTTCAGTATGAATTAGGAGTTCCCAGAGGTTTGCTGGCTGGTTCTGCAGTATGATACAAGTTACAGTGCACACTTCAGTCTCATGTATGTTACCCAGCAGTGGAATTTGGCTTTTGAAAAATGTGCCGCATTACAGAGAGCATTTCAATTAAACAACATTTTACTGACGCGTTTACCATTTTCAGATATGCTAAATAAATGCTTGCACCTTTGTGCTTCACAGAAGTAACCTTGGATGATTTGTTCTATCCAGCAGTGCTTGCTAAAGTACCCTTTAAACTGTCTAATTGTTGTACTATTCTTCTTGGATGTTTTTGTCTAACTTGTTTGCATGGGTTCACATTTCTGTTGTCTTTCTTGGATATATTATTTGTACTTTAAACCAGTATGATGGTCATCATGTAGCAAATCTGTCTCTAAAAACAACCAAAACTGAGCCAAAACCTTGCAAATGGCTGGACCGTGTCAGTGTGCCAAAATTATGCCAATGTTACAGGGGTTGACAGTGGCAGGGACTATAATGTGAATTCATATTAAATACATCTACAATTTTCTGTAGAAGTCCCAGTAATGACAAGGTTCAGTTTGAGTAAATAAAGTGGGCATTAACATGCATCTTGGATCGTCCAGGCACAAGCTCTAAGTATGTCAGTTCAAACCTGGAATTACAATGTTTCCCAACATGCATCTTGAGTGAACAATTGTTATCGAATCTCAATTTGGCCCAATTTGTATCCAAATAAACCTGAGCACTTTTCTATTTATAAACACCAAGTGCAATGTTGTCTTTAAATGATGGCCAGAAAGTATTAGCTGACACACTGGGACAAAATGTTGTTTTATTTGCCCCACATAGAAAATGTAAATAAATATAATAAAAATTCATTTAAAGACACTTTAAGTTTTTAGTTTAATTTCCACTTCCACAATTATCCATGAATAGATGTTGAAATGCTCTTGCATGAAACAATTGAGCTTAGCTATTGCTATATATACTGTAGCGCTCATATCACTAATATGTCACATAAACCTGTAATTCAATACAAAATGGATGGTTTTTTAAAGCCCCGTCAAGGAAAAGATCTTGTACAGTGCAAGAATTTGACTGATTATCACTAGTTAGTTAAATACACAATGGAATTAAAAAAGTAAAGTGAGCTATTGGCACTACTGGTGCAACAGGAAATACTATGCTCCAGGAAAAAATAAAAATAACTGTCACTTTTACAGCAAAATACAACTACACCAAAGCAACCCAAAAATGTAAAAACAACAAACTCAATAACAACTCAACAGACAAGAAACAGTTTTCACACACCAGTAATGGTTAGGCTGGACTAATACGAGAGACAAAAAAAAGTGCCTAGTAAAAAACTGGGAGACTCTGGCATGGTCTGTGCCCTGGCACGTTTCACAAACCATGCCAGAGTCTGCTTGAACAGGTGGCTGCGGTCACAATTTACGTGTACTCAGGTACGGTACGCATGACATGTGAAAGCAATCGTGCATAAACAAGGAAGTAGGCCACTACGTGATAGGCTGTATGAGAGCATCCCCATCTTTTTTCACGACGCAAAGCTGTTGTCGCTTAGCTTGAAAAAAATAAGTAGTTGCATTTTTTTCTTCTTTGTGTGTATTGAGGAACTGCAAACCAACCGTGGGCATACTGCCACCTACTGCATCAGACTGTGTACATGTGTAAGCGTGCTCAGACACGAAATGATGTTACTAATGTGAATGGGGGGAGAGGGGAGGGGGAGCAATCGTGCTCGGGCACGGTACGAAATAATCATGCCTCTGTGTGTGAAAACACTGTAAACCATGTAACAATTACCTCCTCACCAAATTTTGGATGGCTGTTACTTGCTAGTCTAAATGACTATGGACTATGTTTGCTTTGTTTAAAACGATCAGACTTGAATAACGTAGGCTATATACAGTGGATGTGTCATTGTGACAAGCCACAGGCGACAGAGTCTGTTGTGTTCTAACTTTGATTCTCAGTCAAGAGCTCCCATCGCTCTGTCCCCCCAAACCCCCCCACCCAGTTCTTTCTACCCCAGCTGTCTTCCCTCATTCTGACCTCTGAAGACCATGCTGAAAATTTCACACAATCTCCCTGCACAGCAGTGGTTGCAGTAGCGCTGAGAGCCAATATGTTGCCATAATTGGGCCTGTAGTGGGGGCAGAGTCCAATGCAATTAATCCTTTCCTCCTGTTGTTTGCACCCTGGTTGGCAGTGACAGGGTGCAGCATAATTGGACAGGAGCACACTTGTCCCCTCCATTTTACATTAATATCCCTTCAACTCCAGACTCTAATCCCGGCCAGGTTGAGAATCCCACTTCTGCCACCAATATCCACTCAGTCTCTCTTTCCTGTTCTTCCACTCCCACCTGTCAACTCTCCTCCATCGCCATGCTGGGCTAATCTACAGCCAAGATGAAGTGAATGCTTTCCTAAGATTGAAGTGGGCAAAATGGGATGAGTAAGGCTGGTGTGTGTGTGTGTGTGTGTGTGTGTGTGTGTGTGTGTGCGCACACATTCCAAGTAAGGTTTGGGTCTGTAAAACTGTACATGTTGAAACAAGTCTTGCTCTTTACAATGGCTCTGAAGTGCAAATCACGACAACACACACACACACACACACACACGCACGCACGCACACACAAAAACCAATATGAAAACATAGCAGCCAAAGAAAAAACACAACTACAAATCAGAAAACAACAACAGACTCAGAGCCATATTTTGATAATCATATTCTAAAGAGCATGGCACAAGTTCAATTGGTGAGCGTCAAAGTCCACTTTGCTTTTTAGATTGGGCATAAACTGGGTGCGAAGTAAAGTGCAAGGTGCAAAGGAGATGGTTTTAGTCCATTAATTAATCATAGGTGTGTTTTAGGTGTAACAAGGAATAAACCTGGTGCCGTGCTACACAGGGGCAAGGGGGGGGGGGGGCTATAGTCATGTCACAAAGCCCTGCTTGAGCCCCCTTGGGTGTCATTTGGAATAAACAGGGGGAAACATTATTCCTAATTGTAAAGCTACTAATGTGTCATTTAAACATTCTAAATATAAAGATGAAAAGTTCACAAATGTTCTTTCTGGCATCTGACTGTGTTGTTTCCACATTAGGTCTTAAAAGTTCATAAACACAGACGTTGGAACAACTTTCCAATCAAAAATTCAAATTTTGGATTTTGGAGAAACACTTGAATTCACCATTTGTTGTTGCACATAATAGCAATTGTGCATGTGCAGCAGGGACCATTTTCTGACGAAGTGCAGGTAGAAAATGAGAATACTGACCCAGCCACAAAAGCTAGACAGGAGGATCACTACTTGAATTGTAGATGGTATGAGGATTACAAATGGCTGGAATATTCTACTCTAAAAAAAAAAACAAACAAGCAATAAAAAGCATGAAACTTCATTGTAATGTAACACCCCCACGTATTGGTCTAGCCCCTCCTTGGCACAGGTACAGAAAAATTATTGATGCCGTGCCTGGAATAAACCAGTTTGTTGTCTCTCATCCCCTTTGAGAGCCAGGTTTTCTTGGACAAGGCACATTGCTATTTAGATGGCGGAGACAATCTGTCACAGAAATAAGTGCTTTTACGCACAGGGGTGCACAAGGTGAAAATGCCAAAAAAGATAAAATGATGTCAGGACATGAGGAGAGCAAAAGCTTGCATATTTAAAATTATGGTAAAACCGACAACACTGTAGGGATGATGGTGGTGACTCAATTAATTGAGTCATCCTCTCCTGCTGTTTTTTTTTTTTTTTTTAGGTTATCCTTCTTGCTGCCACCTGCTTGTCTTTCATCGTCTCCCGCATCAGTCCATCCTTTTTCACCTTGTTTATCAACGCCATCACAAATACTGGGCTTTTGAAACTAACTTTGGACACATAGCTGCCATGACATTTTGAAATGGCTAAATTCAAAGAAAAACTTGAGATCAAGACAAGAGTCTGGCCAATAGCTAATTAATTTGACACTCCCGCCACCAGCTGGACAGGAGTGTGAATTACAATCTGTCAAAATGACAGACGACCTTTGAAATTTTTTCGTCATTGTTAATGACAACACCTTCAAGCTTTCTGACTGTCTGACCTAAGATGGTGGGAGGTCGGTCTGGTGCAACGGATGCTCTGTTACTTTATACACTGATCTTGAAGTTTACACAGCTGGTAACTTAAGCAAACTACTGACAACACCTATCCAAACACAAGCCATAACAATGAAGAACCTGAAGCTTATTCATCGGTATAAACAAACAAACAAGATCCACAGCGTCTTCAGTTATGGAGAGTACACTGTGGCCATCACCTTTTCAATTTTACACCGGCACAACCAAAGGAGGAACCCAGAAAAACACCATGCAAACAACAAATAAGTAATGCTGTGATAATAGCCCTGTGTTAGCTTCTGTTCACCCGCGCTCTGGCCCAACCAAAACGACACATGGAGCAAGTATCACTAACATTTCTACCTGCAACTCTGCTTTAATTCAGGTGCGTAATATGTACAGAGGCTATACAGGTATGAAAACCATACAGCAAACTTACCATGTCCAACATGCACTCTTCCCAACATGCACTCTTCTGAAGCTTCCCAGAGGATCCAGTGGCTATCCAGGCACATCCCGCTGCTGACGAGATGAACTCCAGAGAGGTCAATCCAGATGGGCATCCTCAACTGAACTCGCCGCCGAGGAAGCAGTCCATGTGCTGGAGTCTTCACCTGGAGCTGCGTGCTCCCAACGCACAGATCCTGGCAAACCGATACTCCACCAGAGCTCGCTGAGGGATGCCACAGCTGCCGGGGAGCATCCCCAGGCTGAAGTGCTGCTCCTGAGTGACTGTCATCTACTGGTAAATCCAACAATGACTGATCCATCACCACCAGGGAGACATGCCACAACAAGGAAAACATCTTCCACGGTTCCAGACAGCACACAAGTGAGTTTACATAACATCCAACCAAATAACAACAACTGTACAAGCACACATGTGCAACAAAAATAAGCGTGGGGTAGAGAGCTATCCGAATGAACCAGAGGTGGAAGATCTTTCAGGTGTTATACAATTCATGAACAATCTGGGACCTGAAAGCAAAACCAAAGGGTATATTAGGCGCACGCCTAAATATACAAAGCTTAAGACCAAAAAGTGATCAGATCAGCCATCCACTGTCAGAGTCAAACCTAGATTTCATTTGTTTATCATAAACTTGGCTTCATAAAAACTTTCCCTCTGCTGCTCTTCTAGCTTCGGATTATGTAACTTACAGGAGGGACCGAACTAACACAAAAGGGGGCGGGGTACCCACCATCTGTTGCAGTGAGATTGAATGGCAAGGCCCAAATGATTTAGAATGTATTGGTTTAAAGATGATTCTTGCGCCTCAGATGTCCTTTACAATGTTGGGATCCACAGATGAAGACGTTCATTTTGGGGATTTCAACAGGACTGTTTTTGAATAAACATGTTTTTCATCTGCCACAAAGGAAGCTATGGACTGAGCTCATCCCCTACAGTCCTCCAGATCTTAACATCTAGGTGTGAAGACATGCCACAGACCCAGCTGTGAGTTACCATTGGTCAGTGGGACTGACACCTCTGACCAGCCAACAAAACCAAGCTCTTTCCTCTGTTCACTCTCTTGACACTAGCGACCTCTCAGGAGGTTCTCGTTCCGCTCTCTTCTCAAGGGACGTCCTGAGCTCTAAAGGGATCTTCTCCTGGACTTCAGCTACTGAGAGCTGCAAGCTGCAGTTCCAGTAAACAAAGAGAACTTCTTCCTACAGCAGCGACGCAAGGTCGTGCATAGCACCAGCGGTTAGCATTAGCAGCTTTGCCAAGGCCTGCTAGCTAACTCCAAAGCAGAGGACAACCAAGTAAGCACAGAGCTGCTGCTTGCTTTGCAAGGTATACACTGAGCAACCAGCTACAAGCACCAGCTCACAGCAAGGACTGTTTGGGACCAACATTACCCAGCCTGGATCCCCAGACAAGGAACCACCGGCATCCTCCCTCAAGGACTGGTAATGTTG
>JAPQLA010000023.1:1111055-1125875 GCA_029822935.1 Naso vlamingii | reverse complement strand
GTTTAATGTTGTACAAGAGTGAATGTTGCCAACCTCTTCACTGACAAGAACTCTGAAAACCTTCAACCTTTACTAGCCGTTAACATGGTAATTTGATTTTAGTTATTAAGTTAACTGTTGATCAAATTCCAAATTGACAGTTAAGTACTTTTAATGAGACTGAATCAATGAAGTGGCTATCTTTTCCCTTTTTATGGGTGGTGCTCCTGAGGCGATCTAATGTAAATTAGATCTCATTAATTAATATAATTTATAATTATCTATGATAATCATTAATTAATTCTGATAGCCAAAATATTGAATTGCAAAATCCCAACAACAATAACAGTCATATATCGTCCACCATCTTCTAACATTGGCTGCTATGATAAGTTCAAGGAAATGCTATATCAGTGTGATTTCAGCAAGGAGGTCAATGTAATGGGTGACTTTAACTTAAACTGGGAATACCACACTTCAAGGCAAAATCTGAAGCAAATTACTGATGGTTTTAACTTGGTTCGGATGGTTAAAGGTCCAACATGAATTAGAAACAACACCAGCACCCAAACTGACCTGATATCCACCACAGGCCTGAAAAGATTACAAAAACATACAATATGGTAACTGGGCTGTCAGACCATAGCATGGTGCTCATATCAAGAAAATTAACTGAGACAGTTTTCGACACATTCTAGCAATAAGGAGTTTATTGGCATCCCAAAAACCAAGCAAGAAGATTTCAAGACAGCCATAAAAAACCTGAACTGGGACAATCTAGTACTTGACAGTGATTTGGGAATAACCAGTCAAAACTTTACAGAGAAATTACATACCAAAATCAATGAATTTTCAGTTAAGACTAAATGTGAAAACAAGAAGCAAACTCTCTCCTATTTGAATGATGATGTAAAAAGGAAACTAATGAAGGCCTAAGACAACACCCTTAAAGTAGCCACTGAGTCCAAACTTAACAGTGACAGGCAGAAATTTGCAATGCTAAGGAACAGAGTGACAAGGCAGCTGAGAAAAGCAAAAGCGGACTTCTTCATCACAGTCATTGAAAATTGTCACTGTAGCTCATAAGCTATTTGGACTCACATCAACAAACTAACTGGTCAAAATATCACCATTACAAAACCAATTCAATTAAAGGTCACTGGCACAATTATACAGACTCCAGCTGATGTACAGACACTCAACCAATACTTTGTTGAGTCAGTTGCGACCATAGCCCAGAGTTTCCCAGCCCAATATAATATTGTTTGCACCGTCAATACTGTCATTATTGATACAAATGAGCCCCCATTATTCCAAGATCAGTATTTAAGTCAGAAATTGCAAAGGTGATTACATTTCTCAAGTCTTCAAGAGCTAAGGATGACTCTGAGAGGACACACTCATGCTAAAAGAAATCAGTCCATCAGTAGTTGATTCACTAATGCACATTAACAACACTTCACTGAGTCAGGGGAGATTTCCCGAATCATGGAAACCTGCTGCTGTCGTTCCCATACTCAAAGGTGGTGACCCTCCCCTTACCTCCAACTACAGGCCTGTCAGTATCTTACCCACTGTATCAAAGGTATATGAAAAACTGGCTGCCAAGCAAATCACTAACCACCTCAACAATAGCTCAATCTTACTGCACCTAATGCAATTTGGATTCAGGACAAATCGCTCCACAGAAACAGCCACATGCTACCTTATGGAGAAAGTCAAGGCATCAGTGGACAAAGGAAGGGTAGTGGGGACTGTCTTCCTCGACCTGAGGAAAGCATTTGAAACTGTTAACCATTCAGTCCTACTAAATAAACTCCTGAACTTCAACCTCTCCATAGAATTCCTAAACCTTATCAAATCCTACCTCTCATCTACCTCTCAACTTGTCAAAAACTGATATTCATAAGTCCAACCCCCTGCGATTATCAACTGGTCTTCTACAGGGTTCTGTACTGGGTCCAAACCTGTTCAGCATGTACATTAGTAATCTGCCATCTGTGTATGAGAAATGTGACACCTTAAAGTGAGCTGATGACACCATTATCCTTGGTCATGGGAAGACATCAGAGGAGGTTGCAACCAAGCTAACAGATGCTATGTTGTTGGTCACAGCTTGGCTCAACCAATCCCGTCTGCAGCTTAACCTGTCAAAAACTTATGTATGTATGTCTTAAGAAACAACATAAACGTGAAACCAGATGTTTTCATCACTGGATAGAGGTTACAGGTTGTCACAGAATATAATATGTAGGACTACACATTGACTCAAAACTCAGCTTCAAAACCCACATCAAGAAAGTCAGTAATAAAGTAAAATTCAGTTTAGCAAACTTCAGATTTAGCAGGAACTCCCTTTCAACTGAGGCAGCCAAGATATGCTTATTCTCAATGGTTCTCTCCCACACCACATTCTGTTTGATAAGTTGGTCTAATGCACACTCCACAGCAATGAAACCACCGGAATCATTAAGCACTCAAAACATTAGACAAGAAACCTTTCAGATTTCATCACTGCCATATTCTGAAGAAGTATAAACCGCTAAGCTGTGAAAACCTCATCATGTATAAAAATGTCTGTCTAGAATGTGGGATCACGCATGGTTCAGCTCCTCCTCCTCTATCTGATTTCATAAACTTCAGATCCGCTGCAAACAGGGCTACTAGAGGGGCAGCTGGGGGGACTGCATGATCCTGCAGAGAAAAAATGCATGCAGGAAGGCCATCTTTTCCTTCAGGGTATCACATCAGTGGAATTCAGTACCACCATCAATTAGAGAGTCCCCATCATACCGTTCATTTAAGTTTAACACCAAGAAATGGCTTGTTGACAACCAAAGATGTGACAACAGATGCTCGTATTATTTAACTGTTTTCTGTGATAGTGGACTTTGTCCTCTAATGTCACTTAACTGTAATATGTGTTGTCTTTTTTTCGCTGTGATGCAGTATGTTTTGACTTGCTTTACCTGCTGTATTTAATGTTGTTTATATTTATTCTAGAATGTCCTTTAACAACTGGCAAAGGGACTGCCACAGAAAATTGGCCTTTCAGCTCTCTTGGGTACATTTACATTTGTTAAAATATTGATTAATGTACACTGTCCCTTTTCTTCAAATAAAGAAACTGAGATTGAAAACATTTTTAAAAAGTCAATGAAGAAAAAAACTTTGGTTGATGCAACCTTTGCTCCACAGGTGCCAAAGAAGTGGATTGGAAGTGGAGGTGTTTGTAGATGTTGTAGTTCTTGCCTCATGAAGTGGGAGCAGAGTCAGCTCTGGCTTTCTTGACTACTTATTGAACCACTTTGAAAAGAGGATCTTGCAAGTCAAAAGCCTTTGTTGGTTCTGTAGGACCAATGAGGGTGTCTCAGTGTTACAGCTCAACTTCTCTGTTTAGTTCAATGAAGGTGCTTTAGGATGTCCATCTGTTCCTTTGTACATAACAGGTTCTCACTTTTCCTCTGACCCAACAGCTGTTTTGCAAACTGGGAGGGGTTGCTGAGAGATGCCTCTCTTTTTCATGCTCTTTCCCTTCTACGCTTCCAGTGTCGCTCTGCTCTTTTCAGGGCTATGAGCATCTTCTTTAGCATCCAACACAGTTCTTCTAGGGGGAAGTTTTTCCTCCTGGTTTGTTGTTTCTTTAGTGCCATCAGTTCTTTATGCATGTTTTGTATTTTGGTGGTGGTGTTGTTCTTAAAAAACAGCTGTTTGATCCACCTCTCTTCTGTGTCAAATCTCTCAGCTGCAACTGCTATGACAATTTTTCTCACTGTTTGCGACCTCCTCTCCACATCACCTTTGGCCGTTGTTTCCAGCACAAGGTCTACGTCTTTATAAAATCTTTGCCATTCTGTTGTTTGCCTGGCTTTAGGTCATCTGATCTGCACATTTTGTGACGGTATGTTTCACTGCACAGCTTGAACCACATCAAAGCTTCAGGTAATGTGGGATGATTCTTGACCCTGCTCCTCCTCTGTCTCATCAAACTGGAAATCTGAATGTTGTGGTGCTCTGTGTGCTCTTCACATATTTTTACACAGACGCAGCAGATACTTGTTGCCATTATTCAGTGACACTGGATCAGTGACCTTTTGTCTGTCTGCAAGGGAAGCTCTTCAGCCCTCCCACCCCTGAGTTAACATGAGAAAGGCCAGGATTCGATACCTACCAGAAAGGCAATGAGTGGTCATTTTGACTGCTAGATTCAAAATTCTATTATCCCTCATTATGAACACACAATATAGAGACTAAAGCATTTATTATGTTAGAATATCTTTTTAAAAAAAGGAAATAACACTTGAAGATTTGCAAAGGAGGAAAACGGCCACTTTCACCGGGGACAGATCATCCAGACCGGCTGCCGGCTGGTGCAGGTGAGCTCTGCTCTGCTCTGCTGTGCGCCACGCTGCTTTGAGGGACAAAAGCTGCCTCTGTAAATGGAATGTAAATAGATGCTCTATAAGTTTTACTTTTGACAGAGACAATGATAGTTGCTAAGCAACCAAGATGCAGCTGGCGCTGTGCAAAAGTGCATCAATTTAACCTCAGCAAACTCTGTGCGGTCATTATGCACCCCTGTGGCCTAAATAGGTAGAAATGATCACATCTTCTTTGCCTTTAGTGGAATTTGTATAAATAATCTCTTAGATAAAAATACAGACATTCTTTAGGAAAAGTCAGGGACCAGCAGCACTGTATTTTAATTCAACACAGTTTTATGACATAAAAATGTGAAAACAGTCAAAATGACCATCATGGCTGTTCAAGTGTTAACATTAGAGGCAGGTTTTGTCCCTCAAAGCAGAGCAGAGCAGAGCTCACCTGCATCAGCTATGCAACTATGCTGCTTTTACCGGGGGGGGGGGGGGTCTTCACGCCAGTTTGGAATTTTGACTTTAAGATAGCTGCAGCCCAAAACCGTTACAGGGTACAAGTCAAAGACACACACAAACCACAATCAGGTCTCTTTAAACATATTCCCTCTCTAGAACTTCTGAATGAATCATCTCCTTTCTACACTTCCTGGTTTCCCCAAAATTCTCATATTATTTTTTTCTCCTTTTAAAACCCACCAACACCACTCTTTTATCCTCGATCCCCTATCTCTTTCTTTTCCCCTATTTTTCTTGGCCATTTCTAATCTCTTCAAGCAACTCTTCTAAGCCTAGGTGTACTTCAAAAACAAATCAATAGAAGTATAATAGCACTGTGCATGCTTTGTAATTTTATATCGTTATTTTTTTTCTCATTTTTCCCCCTTGCTTACTTCTCATGCATCAAAATGAAGGGAGGGGGGTTGATGGGTGGGGGCATACAGTAGAGTGCCCTCATAAACTTTATTTAGTATTCTATGAATTTCAGATCAGTTATGTTTCATAATGACACAGCAATGCGGTTGGTTGGCGGAGGGAGGGGCAGGGGCAGGGAAGGCAGATGGAGAAAAAGGAAAAATCAATACGACTAGCACACTTTTTCCCCGGCATGGCAAAGAGAGGGGATCTATTGTGGGGGAATGATGATTTATGTCAGGGGTGGAAGGGCCGTCAGGGTGCGTCGGGGACGAAGGTGTGCGCCAATAATGATTAATGCCCTCCATCCTGGAGACAACCCAGCCAGCACTCTTAAAGTCTACCCCCACACACCACACCATCCTGCCTCTCTCCTTCCAAACCAGCATCCCCTCATCCCCTAGTTCACACAGGACCTTTACCTCCTTTGTCAGACTGCAGTTGCAACCTTCTCACCATACATGCACATATTTGCAATTACATTTTTCTACAAAAAGCTTATGACCGTAATAACAATCACTAAGAATGTACCAACACTTTCCAGTTTCTTGTAGATGGCTTTCTCTGATTGGCTGTTTTCATCTTATTGAAAATGAGAGGTGTAATCATCCTAATAAATATCAAACATGTTTGAAAATGATCAAGGAGGTCCCAACGAGTCTGTCAGCCAATCATGGCGGTTAAAATTGATCCGTAACCTGCTCACATTACAAGATGATCTGGGCTGAACATCGGGACCAAACGCGGTCTCAGACCAGATTTCTCTGCTGATTGTCCGGAGGGCGGAATGGGGTTGAAACAGCCAAAGAATCCTGTACTGTGAGCCCGGCTTTAAGGTCTAAATCCATCCCCGCTGCACTGTGCACAATTTAGGCCCAAGTTGCATGCTGACTAAATAGCAAAGTGGAGTCAGACACACACCAGTTGAACTAGCTTCATAGGTCATCGATTGTCAAAATAGGGCCCCATGTCTCTTGTGTTTCTTTTAATGGGGTGTATTGCGGTTATTCACTATTCTGTATTGGAGCCAACCGTCCAGTCATGAAAGACATCACTGAAAGATTTGCAGCTGTGGTTTTATTACAAACACTCTTATTGTGAGACAAACAGTCATAAGTCTGGCAAATCATGAGGATTTAGTGGATTAAATTGCAGTATAGTACAGTATGATTCACCTTGTTGTTGGGGTCCAGTATCCTTTGACCTGCTTCTGTCCGGTTGACTTCTGGCCCAGTACTACAGGTTACAACTGTGATGTAATGAAGAAAAAACAATCTGCCAAGGGTGTTTTTTTTTTTTTTTTTTAAACCGCCATTCTGTGTCTGTGACTTCCTGCATGACTTGAAGTACTCTGTGCAGACTGACACAGCTTGTGTCAAAAACTGACTCGCAGCAACATTTGCGGACACCTCTGAGATTCCCTGTGGCGCCGGCAGGATCACGAGCATTGACTAGAATGGCTGATGTACCCAAGTTTAGTTTTCTAACATTTAGCACTAAGCACTCAGGAAATGCAGCAAAAAAACCTGAGGATATTTTATAATCAAAAATACATGTTATTACTTATAAATTAAGGTTTTTTATGAGGAGGATTCTGTTATTTCTTCTGGAAAAATCACGTCTGCTTGTTTTAACACCTTAACACTACTGACTTGAAAACCTTACAGAAATCATAGCGGGTTTTTTCATGTTGAGACAATGATTCACTTCAACACTTTGAACTGATTAAAAGTTTATTTTACATTCATACTGGAATTAATGTGCATACTAGTAAAAAGCATGAAAATGGCACCTGATCAATGTTAGTTAAGGGTTCAGTTCAGTGTCAGCCACTTCACAATCCTGCTGAAGATAATCGTTTACTAAGTTCCTGTTGACACACTGCAGTGTTGAGCTCATTTTTGATTTGCAGAATATGTTATTAGTTGTCCAGTCACTTTCTCTCCACCTACCCTCTTGCTCTCACACCCCCGCCTCCTTTAATCCGTGCTCCACTCTCTCTGCTGGTTTCAGTGTGCCACAGGGTGATGGATCTGCAGCTCCCCAGCTGTGTGGCTGCAGGACAGGGGCGGTCACTTTTAAGCCCAGCATCAGCACTTTGTCTCTGCCAGACCTGTCAGTGCTCACCACTCGACACAAGGAAAAAGAACAGACTAGCAAAGACAGAGGGAGGTGGGAACGACGAAGCGGACCGAGGGTGAGATGGACAGAGTGAGAGATGGCCACCTGATGAAGGAAATGAATAGATGGAAGAGACTTAACAGACAGGAGATGAAAAGAGAGGTGAAAAAGAGGAGACGAAGTGCCTCCCTCCTCTATCATGCCACGGCTAAGAAGGGCCTTGCAGACACCAGTGTGTATGTGTGTGTTTGTGAACGTGAGAATATTTTGTTGGTCAAGTAATGGGTGTGCTATGCCTGGCTAATCCTAGATATCATTCTACTGCTGTTTGTTGTTTTTTGTTTCCACCACATAATCAAATAGATGCAACTTGATTGATTTTATATAGAATGAGATTAGGTGGTAACAGGAAATTCTAAAGTTATTCATAGCAAACAGAATAAGACACTCATGATCACCATGAATTGTTGAGTAAAAAGCTGCAACACAAGGTTTATGAAATATTTAATTTTATACCTTAAATAATGATATTCACATAGTAATAAGTTCTTGTTTTGGGTGCTAAGACATCATTAAGTTAAATGTGCATATGATGATACTTCAAAACACAATCGCCAAAACTCTGACAGCTTGGTGCAAAGTCAATAAAATAAAAAACACTACTTTCTCACCTACAACTCAAACAACCAGTGGAACAACTCAGACATCACTGCACAGGAATCACCCCTAACTGACACGAAATGAAAGGGAAAAGGTATTACAAACGCCCACCACATTTTTAACCATAACACCTTATTAATAATCCAACTGCTCACTGATGTGGTATTGACAAACAACACTTATTTCAACATGTCCAATTAAAACAGGCAATCAAAGCAGAAATAAATACCACTGGCATACACCTGCAGCAGCCTAGCCTGGCACAGACTAATTTTTAAGTGAGAATTAGTCTGGTACCTCTAATTTTACCGTTCATTTCCAAGGGGCAGTACTAACAGACACAGTCAAAACTGCCTCTGACGCAACTGGACAGACATGCAACCATACAACCAATCGGAGCTGTTTACCCCGTCTTTTCCCTCGCCCTCTAGGCGAGTCACCGCCATGTTTGTTTTAAGTAAAGTTTCAGGCAAGCTGAAACCCCTCATTATCGAAAACTAGGCAATATTAACTAAAAGGAATATTCTGACAAGACAGAGGTCAACCTTGGAGAACCAGCAAGTACTGTTTTTATGTGATTACTACACATAAGGAAGAATAGGAGCATTTAGTAGGAGTCTTTCTACCGATCTGTGCAGTGTCGACCTGAGACTCAACAGCCTCGGTACAACACAACAGGTTAACAAACACCGGACAAAAGGACTAAAACTGATGTAAATAGCTAATATCACAATACAACAACATCTATGTGATTATTTATCAGGTTGTTGAAAATTCAAGTTAAGAACCGCGCCCCTTGTCTGTCTGTAGGCTATTAACGATTTGTGTCAGCTGCCGCGTACACAGGCGGGAGCTGCCATCTGTGGCCCCTTCGATGAATCATCGCATAACGCCCACCCCATATGAGATAAACGGTTGTGACTGGCCCGTCCTGTGTTTTGTACGGGTGGAATGGGAGGGTTCCAAGACCATTTTCACGAAGCATATAAATTCACTAAATGAATGGGTCTGGTTTACCAGGCTAGTGGCAACCAACGCTAGACAAAATCTCACAGTAAAAAAAAAACATTCTCAAATGAGTGTAAACTTATTGACAATACACCCTCAGTATCCACACTGATAATCAATTTTAGAACAAAATCTGCAGTAACAGGGCTGCGGTTTTGATGTAACATAATGAAGAAATAGGCTTTATATTTACTCGATCAGCATTTTATTGGTTTTGGGTCTCACTGTCTATAACTAACATAATGCTTGTTGTCAGTATGGATGGTGACTATTTTTTTATTTTTTTACATGCAATCAATAAAGAAAAATCTTGTGATCAGGATGGTTTGAACCAGCTAGTGTCAGATCTGTTTGCAAAACAAAATACTTTCCATTACTTATCTTGATGAAAGAGCAAACATTAGGCATCAGAGTACAAAATGAACCGTAACGCTAATCCACTAACATACACAGTCATTATTGACAACGGCTAAGTGACCAGAAAGAGGTCGCATGCAGTGCGAGCGTAGCTGGTAGCTGCATTAGCTCTACTGTTAGCATGGTGCTATGATGAAGCTATTGAGTCTTCGCCTTTTAAGAATGCAGCTGGTTAACGGCTTCGCTTGTGCTTGTACCTTGGTCAAGTGTACTGGCTGGAGATAGACCTATATACATGTTTTGATGGCAGGGGAAGCCAGAGCACTTGGAGAAAACCCACGCGAACATACATGTCATAGATATAAGAACCTCGGTGTTGACTGAAACACATAACAAAAATTATTTTGTGTCCCTACTTTGAAATCAGTATTGGTTATCTTACTCTGCAACTCAACATGTATTTTTAATTGAATAATTCAGTGCCCTTTGTCTAAACTTGCCATTAAGATTATAGAAAATATCTCACTGTGTCCAACCAATACAGTTTGAAGTCCTCTTGGGAAATGCACTTTTGTTAGGTTCCTTTTGACGAAAAATGTCTGTTGGTCCTTGACCTCATGTTCATCAACATTCAAAGTACACAAATGACATCGAGTGTATGAAGATATGAGAACTAAGGGCAAAAGACCCTGATACAATGACAATCATTTTTGATATCACCTTTGATTCGCTTAAAGAATGAGCAGGGAGATTGAATTTCTGCGAATGTCACGGCGTACCCAGGAGGCCATTTATACCCTGTACATGTTCTCACTTTGTGTTGGGTATTCAAGAAGAAACTCCATGCGGAAGGCATCTTTTGTATCAGGCACTATTATTACCTGTGAAGCAGGGAGCGCCCCCGTGAACTATTTTAATGCATGAACGGGACATGGGGTTCGCAGGGGGGAGGAGAGGAGAGGGGAGATACTATTGTGTCCTCTGTTGCCTGTCTGTATGTCTCTGCAAACAATGGATGATGGCGGCTATACTGGCCTCCGCAATGGATTGCTTCTACCTTCAGGGGGTTTGCTGGAGTCTCCACTGTCCAACATTCAAGATAACAAAGGGGATTTCCTAAACATGTAAACAAATGATGCTGAAGGAAGGTGCTGTTTTATATATTATGTGTATGTACTAATGTGTTTACATATATATATATATATGTGTGTGTGTGTTTATGGGTATAGATGTATATTGATATATTTATACAGTATATCTTTTCTTTTTGTCTTCTCTGTGTGTAAAGCGTATTAAGATTACTTTGTATGAAATGTGCTATACAAATAAAATTTGATTTGATTTGATCATTAGCTCTGTGTATGCAGCTCTACATTTCAGAGGTAAAGACTAAATAAACTAGAGGACACTGGTTACAAAGACTTAGGAAGTAACAGAACAGGAGGAGGGTTGAAAACCTAATTTCCATCCTCCACTAACTGCCTCTGCCTGAGTAGAACACCAGTCCACATCCTGATGTGATGCACGTATATAACACTCAAAAGACAAAAACGAAATAGGAGTGGTGGTTGGATGAGGTGAAAAGCAGCTTAGTCAGTAATTGTCACACTTTTTTGGACATCCCAGTGCTGTGCTTAAGACCAACAAACCGAGACCGAGTCAAGACCAAGACCAAAGCGAGCATGAAGTATGGGAAAAAGAGTAATTGACCCTTCACTAAGCCACGCCCCCTTAGTTACTGCTGCTTTCGGAGCTGGCATTGAGCTGTTAATAATCACACTACCTAGAGAAATATTGTCTAATTTTCAAAAAATCAAAAATCAAAAAAGTGATTTCAGACAGAAGCAGACTGAAGGTCTGCAATAAGCCTTTGAATAATAAATACAGAAAGTCAAAGTGACTTAGCACTGAAAACAGGTTACTGTGCGCTCACACCAAAAGCTTCATGAGAGTCAAAGGCAGCTAGCGGTAATTCATTGTCAACGTACGCTCGCGACAAAGGGCGTCTGGCACTTCAGCTGCAGCAAGCAGTGTGATGGCAGCGACCTGAGTGACCACAGCTTTGGATTTAGTGGCGGCAATGCCGAAGCAGCAGCCAATTGCAGATCAGGATGTGATTGTCTTCCCACAGCATGAAAAGTTGTAAGCAACCAGATGTTTTTCTGATCCTCCACAATTGAAGGGAAACTAAGAAATGCGGTCTCTGGTTTTCCGTCTCTGTTCTGTCTACCATGACACAGACGCCTGTAAGAAGGTGGCAGAAATAGTTGGGATATGTGGTGAGTGATTAGACCCCTATGTGATGTGAATCCATACCAACAAATGCTACCCAAGTGCCAGCTAAGCAAGGTGAATCAATAAGTTCACATATTACTTTTAACAATTAATACAGTAGTTAAAATAAATCAATAACGATGATTACAGCCAAAGGTGATGTCTGCCGCACTGCTTGAATGTCCAGCCCCCCTGCCTGCGACTGCTAGAGGGGCTGGCAGCGCCGGGCAGGCCACTGCCAGCAACCTGAGCATTTTTTTTAAAGCTTTTGGTGTAAGTCCACAGTTAGAGTTTTGAATATGAGGATACATGTGAAAGCCTACAGATCACAGTGCAGCGGCTTCAACTTGTGTTTCACTTCATTCATAAAACAAACAAGGACCCTCCTAACGATTTAGGACCCGTTTAGGTAAGGTTAGGGACGTGATTCTTTGTATATTAACACTAAAAGTAAAGTTGGGCTATTTGGTCCAGTTTAAGTTCAGGTTAAATGCTGCAAACTGACAAAAGCTGTAATTTCCAGACTTCAGCCATAGACTTTAGCTTAGCTAGGTAGGCTTGCTAGTGCTCTTAATGGCTATAAGTAACTCAAATTAACCAGCTAATATCTATAAAAAATACTATAATAAAAGCGAAGTAGACATAGCTGTGCTTGTCAAACTGTGACGGGTTCAATGGGTTATGAAGATGTACGACCTGTTTGCCCAGAGCATAACATTACATTTTTCAGTGTTTAATTCTGAAAAGGTGAAGAACGTAAATCTCCTTCAAACCTCGCCGAATAACAAGCATCACTTTTAAAAGTACCCCAGACACAACGTTTAACCACAACAAGCTTAAAATCCTAAGAACCAGCCCAAAAAAATTATGAAGATCTGAAAAGCTTGCATGAGTTTCAATGGAGCACAGGCATGTAGTTGTCAGACTCCGGAGAGAGTTGGCAGATGCTACGCTCTGATTGGTCCATTTGCATTCTAGAGTGGCGCTTAGCAAAAGGGTCAGCTGAGGGAGCTTAAGAGGATATCATTGCTTTGACAACACATAATCACTAGCAGTAATGTTAAAAGGTAACAAGAGGCCCCAGTGTAGGCTATTATGAAGGGCCCTTGGGCTGCTCGGTTACGAAGCACACATGACCACACACTTAGACATGCACACAAAAGTAGGGGTATTTATAAAGTATCAACCATTTCCTGGGTTTTACAGTAGGAATGTGAATCCGAGCTGGAGTCTTGTCTTCTTATCACATGATCAAACAGAGACTTAAGATTGGGCAACAACATACACACATTACCCAGCAATCATCATTGCATCCGTATGTGACATGAATACCAAAGGAAATAGGAGAATATTTATTTGACTGAATAGTTTTTAAAAGTTTTTTTTCTTCATATTTTTTAAAATAGTTTTTGTTTTCATTAATAATTTTGTTAAACTTTGCTTGTTGCTGATTTTTTGTTTCAATATGTCAGGGCCCGTTAGTCTGTCAAGTTGTCTGTTGTTAGGTTCAATTTAGTTTTGTTTCATCTTATGTGTACTTCCTGTTTTATTCTGATAGTCTGTGTTTCTCATTCCCCATGTCCTGTTAAGTTTCCCTCCTGTGTGATTACCTCTTTCCCCTCATTTGTGACACCTGTGTCTCATTGTCCTCTCCTCTGTGTACTAAAGCTGTGTTCCCTTTCCCTTCTGTGCCAGATCGTCTCGTCTGCTTTTAGTGAGAGTTCCAGCGTCTTCCCTTGAGCATTCTTTGTAAGTTTTTCCCATGTGTTTGACCTAGTGCTTTTGTTCCAAGTTTAAGAGTATAATCTAGCGTTTTTGGTACTTCCATCTGATCATGTAGGATTTTCTGGTATTGACCTGTGGACTGAATAAACAGCTCTGGTACACTTTTTACCTCTGTGTCTGACTCTGCATCTGTGGGTCCAGCCTGTCTCAGTGTCTGGTCGTTACACAATAAAGTTACTGACACCATGATAAAGATGTGCACATTTGAGGGTATATATACCAAATCATCTCATCATTTACATGTGCAGAAAAATGAAGACATGAAAACCTCATATCAGATGTGATTTTTGAAGCATTTTCACTACATTCCTGCCAGAGGCTCATTTTTTTCCACTGAAGGGAAAGTGCATTAATTAAGCTCTATGCTGTTCGATCTCTAGCACACTCACCCAAGAGACGGAGCAGTGCTGCAGCGTTTAGTGTAATGCAATTTATAACATTGCCCGTTTTTGTTATTCTTTATCACAAGTAACATAACTAAGACATTAACAATTTGCATGCCTTGTCCTGTCAATATCTTACAAAGTTAAATGTTTCCACTGCCATTTCTGCTGGCAGCTGGCATGCCCAAAAAAAGGAAGTCCAGCACATCCATTAACGTCATTGTAAAAATAGAGTTAAACTAGAACTACCGCCTGGCGACTATGTGCCTCCGCACAACATGCAGTTGGTGGACAGTCAGTACAGTGTGGTCTGGAAGACAGGGTGGCTAGTGTTTGCGGTGGTGTTGACTGTTTTGTGGTGTAGGTGCCTTGTTTGTAACAAATATAGGATTGAAGAGCTATAGTGTAGGCTTAAGGAAGCCGTGGGAATTGGTAGTGCTGGTAATGAAATACAGGGGACAAATGGTCAAATGAAGGAGGTGGTGAAGACTGCTGTCATATGAATCTTGCAAAATGTACAGCCAGGTCACATTCTTCACTCACTGCACACATGAAAATTCAGGGAAAAGAACTTTGCTGCAGTAACTGCATCCAAATCAGACAAGACGACCACACAAATTCAGTTCAGAATTATTGTGTAGGGTCCGTGTACGTTTTGATCGTTTGAGTTTTCCTTTAAACCGAACTGTCAGAAAACGGGAGAAGGCTGGTAATTTGATTTCCCGTTTCAAACCAAAAACCATAAAACGAGAATTCAGGCTCGTTTTTTCGTTTTGTGGTTTTTGGTTTTAAAATGAAAAAACGAGGAAACCAAAATCAAATAACGGTCAATTTTGATTGTTATAAAATTACTTTTTTCGTTTATCATCTTAAACAAAATATTAACGCTGATGACAGACCGGAAGTGTCTGAACTTCAAAATAAAAGCCCAGTGAAATAACCTATAAAATATCTCTTTTTTT
>JAPQLA010000023.1:1100014-1110955 GCA_029822935.1 Naso vlamingii | reverse complement strand
TATATATATATATATATATATATATATATATATATATATATGTGTGTGTGTGTGTGTGTGTGTGTGTGTGTGTGTGTATAAATTAAATTCCCTCTCTTGCCCCACCTGGGCGGTGTTCAAGCTCGGGTCCTCTGTCAGAGGCCTGGGAGCTTGAGGGTTCTGCACAGTATCTTAGCTGTTCGAAGGACTGCACTCTTCTGGACAGAGATCTCAGATGTTGTTCCTGGGATCTACTGGAGCCACTCTCCCAATTTGAGGGTTACAGCCTTCAGCTCTTGATATTTCTCGAGTTTCTCGTGTTCTTTCTTCTTGATGTTACTGTCACTCAGGTTTGCCAAGTCTATTACTGCTGCTTTCTTCCGTTGTTTGTCCACTACCACTATGTCCGGTTGGTTAGCGACCACCATCTTGTCAGTCTGCATCTGGAAGTCCCACAGGATCTTCGCTCAGTCATTCTCCGCCACCTTTGGGGGTGTCTTCCCTCTTTACCTCGGGACCTCCAGTCCATATTCGGCACAGATGTTACGGTACACTATGCCAGCCACCTGGTTATGGCGTTCCATGTACGCCTTGCCTGCCAGCATCTTATATATATATATATATATATATATATATATATATATATATATATATATATATGTGTGTGTATGTATTTTATATATATGTAGTAGGAGTTGTGTATATTTGTGTATATTTCATGTTGCTTTTTATTGTTGTTTTTATTTGGTAGATAAGCAAGCAGTTGGCTCAGCATAAAAGTGAGCATGACATGTAGCTCATTTCAGATTTCAGACTTTATATAATAATACATGAAATAAAGATCTTCATGATGAAAGTGCATTACCTTAAAAGGAGGAATCCCTCATGGTAGCAAGTAGTTAGCTGGCAGTGCTGCTGCTCCTTTGAATTTAAAGCACTTGGTTTGGTCTTCGCTTAAGTTTAACAGCAGTTGTCATTCATTGATGCTGTATTAATTCTATCTACTGAAAGTACTTTGTTCTCCTGCATTAGTAAACTTTGTGGGACACAAGTCCGACGACCTAAAAACATCTAATCAGAATCCACATCAATCCTTGTAGATTAAAAATACATTTTCATTTAAATTTGGTAAATTGACACTTCAAAAATAAATTAAAGTACTGTATGTTGACCCACAGAAATTGAGATGTTTGAGTAAAAATATGATGGTTGCATTAATGTTTGTTTTTAATTACAAATGATGATATGCAAATTACACATGAAAGGCACAGAAACTGATTAAAAGATTGGAATCAGTCCTCATTTTTAACGTTCTGAGTCACATGCTCCTTGCATTTATGAAACAGCATGGTAAAGCAAATTCTCAAGAATCTGACAAATAGGTGGAGATATTTCCAATGAAAAATGCAAAGTTTTTACATAAATAATGACTCCTGTTAAAGTTGCTGGACATAGTCATGCCAGCAACGGGTTAACAATCACATGATGATTTATTTCCTTGAGGACAAATGATGTTTAGTCCAGGTTTATACTCTATGGTCTGTTAGGAGGTCTTTAAATCAATCTTTCCGGACACCAAAACAAGTCCTCCTTCAGGATTAGAGTCTGGATAAAGAATTAAGATCAGAATAAGGGATGGATTAAAAGTGGGAGCTTTGGTTAAAGAATATTTAGGGTTAAGTTGGGTTTAGGGTCAAGATTAGAATAATGATTAAGTTTAAATTAGGTTCAGGGATTTAAGGAATGAACAATTTCGATGGAAAGGCCTTATAAGTGAAGTAAAATAAATGTGTGTGTGTGTGTGAGAGAGAGAGAGAGAGTGTGTGTGAGTGTATGTGTGTGCCCATTCACCCTTGGAAGACAATAGCCTCTAGCAGACAAGCAGGTTCACCTTCTCCACCTGCCCTCTGACTGTCCAGAGAATTAAAACACATCTCTCCCTCCATTTGCTCCCAGCCATGTTATTTAAAGTAATTAACCTTAATTTGCCTAAAAAGAGACAAATCTGTATTAGACCACTGCCTCATATCTGGGGCCCAGTCGCAGACTGCCGTCCATCTCCCTTCATTCCTAATGGGGTCTCTGCTTAATCAAAATTCAGCCATCAGATCTTGATATTGAATCATCTTTTAATTGGGAGCCACATTCTGGTTAATAGTTTTATAATTCACAAGCGCTAATAGTCTCACCACTGGGATCCGCTCCACTTTTTCTTGCTCCAGCTGCCACAGCAATGAATACTTTCTCTTTCACACACACACACACACACACACACAAATAAAAATGTATGTTTGTATATGTAGAGCATATACCATTTTACCCATCCTCTTTGTCTCTCTCTAATGTAAATATATATGGATATACAGAATTTCCCTCCTCACACACATCGATGTCACAGCCAGCCTTTTCACTACGTGTCTCTGCTTGTAATTCCACAAAGGCTGGTTTATATAGGACCCATAAAATTAGGTCATATTATCAAAAAAGACTTGCCCAGAGCCCAAGAGACTAAAACTTCTAAGCTCACCTCTATATTTAGTAGTAGTAGTTCATTCTCATGATGTGTGAAGAAAAGAGAGACTTGTGCTGTAACTGCGCTGGTGGAAAAACTCTCCAGCGGGGATTTGCCTCCGTTCCTCAGGGATGGACTTTTTGGTATTCCATCCATCCACTGTGTGAGCACCTTGTCATATGCTGATGTGTGCATCACTATATGTGTTAATAATCTTATGGAAATTATGAAAGCTGTAAAAGCTACAGTTAGGAAAAAACCAACAATAAATGTGGATGTCGCATACTTGATGGAATGTTAAGGGGGTAAGGTGAGAAGTCTTTCATGACATGCTTCAGATATTACAGCCAAACACTGATCCCAGTGAAAATGAAGGCATCACAGATTAGCTGTATAAATGATAGGTGTTCACACTTGTTGTTTTAGCATTTGCTGAAAGAAAAAGAAAAAAAAAGCACTTGCATTAAAAACCAGAGGTTGTGTGTATTATCTTTGTACTTTGTTGCCTTTCCGTTGTCCTGTCTTCTTAGCTTGCATGTTTGTGTCAACATACTGTCAGACAAGAAGCTTTATATTTGAAAATTAAACAAAACCCTAAAAACTATGGTTTAGGTTTGGCAGATCACCTATGCAAGATTGAAAATGATAAAAAGACAAGAATAAAATTTTTATGACAAATTTGTACCAAACTCTAGAAATCAGGATGTATGCCAACTACAGAGGCATCACATTACTAACCCTTTCCTGGGAAAGTTTACTCTAGGGTGCTGGAAAGGAGGGTCTGGTCGATAGTCAAACCTCAGACTGAAGAGGAACAATGAGGATTTTGTCCTGGTCGTGGAACAACCAACCAGCTTTTCACTCTCACAAGGTTCTTGGAAGGCCTGGGAGTTTGCTCAACCAGTCTACACGTGCTTTGTGAATCTGACGGAGGCAGAGCCAGAAGGGAGGCCGGGGTAGCACCGGACCCCCTGAAATCTGATTGGACCCCCCAAGTGCCACCCCAGATGATTGACATATTGACATATCAGACGTATCTTTGAACCTGAAAACGGCATAGAGAGCGACTGTAAGAGAAGTAAGAAGAAGAGGAGGAGGAGGAGAAGAATAAACAGCCTTGATGGACAGTCGATCCTCATTCTAAAGTAAGTTTTACGGTGGTTTCCTAATGAGTCACTTTTTAAAATCACTTATGTGTTCAGATAGGAGATCGTTTTGCTACAACCCATGGGCATCAAGCTAACGTTAACGTTACATCTCATAGCATCTACAGATCACCACTGTCAGCTTCTAACGGCTGCTCCACATTAACGTCTACATTTAATTCGGGTTGCCGCTTATATGTATGTGTTTCTCCAATGATTTAAGAGGAATTACACTGGCAGACAATCAGCCAGCTAGCTGTTTCATGCTCTGTTGGCTTGAATGAAATGTAACGTGAAGATGCTAGCTAGCCTGTCAACTAGCTGAAAAGTTTTAACCCATCGCTGCCTGGAATGCGTCTCGGTCAATTTGAAGTAATTGACTTCAAATTGACGCAGATGCGTACATTTACAATGCGCTCTTTGCCCACACATTTTTTAGGATGGAAGTGGGGATTTAATAACATTGTGTGATTGTAAGTGATCCTAGGAGGAGTAACAAGACTGACTTATTTTTTCACAGGGTCAGTTGAGAATGAAAAGACAGGCGGACAACAAGATATATGACTTCTTTAAAAAGAGAAGCAAATCAGGAAAAGATCAGGCAGACAGACAGGCAGAACTCAGCTCTGGCATCAGCAGTCCTGGCAGCTCCCAGGCTGGGACTAGTCAGGAGGGAGAATGTGTGGCACAACCCAACCCATCACCAGGTCAGAGGATCTACTGAAGCAGTCACATGCTCAGTTCAGTAATTAAGTTTAGTTTTAGATGTTCTGAAATGTTGGTTACTGATAATGTGTGTTGTTTTTTTAATTGTGGTTGCATTTTTATTTTAATTACACTAATATTTTTGTACAATGTAGTTTCATCGAGGGAGGATACAGAGGTCTCTGCCTCTGATGAGGATGATGGTGAGCCAGAAGACCCAGAACCAGAGCCAGCTGTGTCCAGCACTGCTTTTGCTAGTCCAAGAGGACCCAGTGGTAGATCTACTTACCTGAAACCTGCTAGTTAGCTGCAGTTATTGTCTAATAATCTTCTGGATCCCTTACTGTGTTTCCATGACCATTTTATTTCTATTCAAGATATTTCAAGATCCAAAGAGGAGATTCCTGTCCAGCCATGTCTGACCGAATTCGCCAGAACTCAGCATGGAGCAAGGAGGAGATAATTCAACAGCTCCTGGTACAGAAACAATTCTTGGCCTGAGTACTCTATCATTCAAGACTCCTCTTACTGCTTCGCCTGTAGACATTTTTCCCTGCCTAATGCACCAGACTCTGCCTTTACCTCACAGCCTGGCTTCTCCAATTGGAAAAAGGTATTATCCAAGGAGTCTGGGTTTAAGCTCCCTCAAACTCAGAGATGCATGTCAATGCAATGTATGCATGGAGTCAATATAAATAATCTACTGAGAGGAACACAACCATGTTAAACTTTTTAAATGAGGGTTGACAAAAAAAAAGTGGAAGAAAATCGACATTATGTGAAAACAATAGCAAATGTGCTTCTTTTGACTGCAACCCAAAATATAGCACAGAGGGGTCATCGAGAGTCTGAGGACTCCAAGAATAAGGGAAACTTTTTGGCCATACTAGATGAAATGGCTAAGCATGACCAATTTATTGAAAAAAGGCTGGATGCATGTGGGAATGCAAAGTACACAAGTCACCAAATCCAAAATGAGATTCTTCAGGGCTTAGCTGAGATGGTACAGAATGAAATCATAAAAGAAGTGAAAGAAAATGAAGTGTTCAGTGTGACTGCAGATGAAACAAAAGACTTGCAAAAAAAAAGAACAAATGTCTTTGGTTGTACGGTATTATTACAATGGTGCCATCCATGAAAGCTTCCTATGCTTTCAGGCAGCTGAAAGCCTTGATGCAGCAGGTCTCAGTAAAATGATTGTGAGTTCTAGAGAGACATGGTCTGCACTACAGAAATAACTTTGTGGGACAAGGGTACGACAGTGCATCCGTCATGAGCGGGAAACGTTCTGGTGTATCTGCAAGAATTCAAAGCAATGCCAGATTTGCATTTTATGTTCACTGTAATGCACATTGCTTGAATTTAGTTCTTGTTGATGCTACAAAAGCAGTTCCTGAGGTTGTTGACTTTTTTGCACTTCTGCAGCAGCTGTATAACTTTGTGTCTGGCTCTTATGTGCATTTGAAGTGGCTTGATGTTCAGAAAGAGCTGTATCCATCACAGCAGCCCAGGGAGCTACAGGCACTTACAGACACAAGGTGGGCATGCAGATACACAGCATGCCGTAATCTGAGAGACAGACTTCCAGCAGTTCTGAGACTGTTGCAGGATCTTGCACTTGAAAGACGGGCGAAAGATCAGTGGAGGTGAGGGGTCTTCTTTCTCAGATAGATTAACAGTTCATAGGGCTTTTGGTTACCTTTTGTAAAGTGCTTGGTGATGTCAAATGTCTTTCTGACATGCTCCAGTCCAGCACTCTTGATCTAGCAAGGGCTGTGGATCTAGTAGGTGTCCTTACAGACAATTTCCAGGACTACAGAAATGACAATTACTTTGGTGAACTATGGAAAGAGGTTGTGGAGCTTGCTGAGCAGTGCAAAATCAGTGTACAAACACACTACAAAGGACATCCTAGAATAAGCTTAAGATTTCTTGACTCACTGGTGATGAGCACTGTAGGACAGAGAAGTTGTGATGATGAGGGCTTCCCCAGATCACTCTTTTATCAGGTGATTGACTGTCTCATAACTGAGCTGGAGAGGCGTTTTTCAAAGAAAAGTTGTGAGATCATGCAGGGTGTGCAGTCTCTGAACCCAAAGAGTGCAACTTTCTTAAATGAGGAGCCTCTGTTTGCCTTTGCACAGACCTTTGAGTCATATTTAGGTGACCTCAAACATGAGGTTCACCGAACCAAGCGACTTCTTGACAGGAGAGTGAAAAGTGGATTAGACAGACCATCTACTTTGCTTGATTTTATTGCGTTTCTTGAACCTTACAAAGAGGTTTTCCATGAGATGTTCAGACTTTGCAAGATTGCTGTTGTTACTCCAGTCAGCACTGCTTCCTGTGAGAGAAGCTTCTCTGCTTTAAAACTGATTGAAACTCACCTCAGGACAACAATGGCTGATGACAGGTTAAGTCACCTTGGAACTCTCAGTATCGAGTCAAGAAGAGCACGTGCCCTCAACATGGATGACTTTGTGCAACACTTTGCGACTTCTAACCACAACCGAAGGATTATGCTTTTCTAAACCTGCATAAGGTAGTTTGGCACTTAGATAGTGTGACTAAACTCTTTACTATGTTCTACTTAGACCAAGGATAGTTTGGCAGTCAGACAATTCCCCTGGTCATAGTTAAAACCTGCACTATGTTCAAATGTTCAAAAATGGTGTCAGATTGTTTGTTGATATACTGATGCCTTTTTTGAGTGAGAGTAACTGAGTATGTGAGTAACTGTGTGTGTGAGTAACTGTGTGTGTGAGTAACTGGGTGTGTGAGTAACTGAGTGTGTGAGTAACTGGGTGTGTGAGTAACTGAGTGTGTGAGAAACTGTGAAAGGTGTATGTGAGACACTGTGTGAGTAACTGTGTGAGTGAAAGTAACTGTGAAAGGTGTGTGTGTGTGTGTGTGTGTGAGAGAGAGAGAGAGAGACACTGTGTGCATTTCTCATTTTTGTAAAAAAAAAAAAAAAGTTAAATTTGTTGCCAAGTTTTTTACATTTTGTACGTTGTGAATAAATTGCAAATTATATACACAAATCTCATCTCATGTGTGCTTAATATGTACATTTCAACATTTAGAGACTCCAATTGCAATTGAGTGTTCAAGAAACTAATTCATTGTCATAGACTGTGGACCCCCTGAAATAGCCTTGGCCACCCTCTGGCCACCCCAAGGTTAAAAGTCTAGCTCCGCCACTGTGAATCTGGAGAAGGCTTATGACAGGTTTCTCTGGAAATATTATGGGAGGTGCAGAGTATGAGGTGAGGGGGTCATAAATGGGTGGATCATGACAGAAAGAATGAGATCGTGAACACGAGCAGCTGAAACTGGTTTCCTCAGGAGAGTGGCTGGGGTCTCCCTAAGGTATAAGGTGAGAAGTTCAATCATCCGCGAGGAACACGGAGTAGAGCTGCTGCGCCTTTGCGTTGAAAGGAGCCAGCTGAGGTGGTTCATCTGGTAAGGATGCCTCCTGGTCACCTCCTTATGGAGGTGTTCCAGGCTTGTCCAGCTGGGAGGAGGCCCCGGGGCAGATCCAGGTCCAGGTGGAGAGATTATCTCTCTGCACTAGCCTGGGAATGCCTGACTGGGATCTCCCCATTAGAGCTGGCTGATGTGAACAATGTCACAGTGGTACTAGGAACTTTATTGATTTGTAAAATTATCTTTTAAAATGACAAACATCATATACGAAATTTATGGTTCCATTTTAAACAGGATCATAACATATATTTGTCTCTCTTCACTGATGTACAAATTTTTTCAAAAATAAGGTCACATGGGGTGCAGCGGAAGGGGCGTGACTTAGAAACTATTTCTAGTCTACATCACCATTGAATGCTTTTAGAAATGGAAGTTGTAAAAAATACATGATGTGTAAGGCTGATGCAAAAACACTAAATGTAAGTTTTTTAATACAACCTCACAGTTTATAAGGTTATTATGGAAGAATTACGGTCCTACATGTTATTTAAAATAATTCCATTTATTGCAATTAAACAAAGCAAGTTTGCCTGTCTTTACATTGTAAGTTTACATGAGGGTCAGCCTCTGTTTGCTTCTAGACTCCTCAACATTCCCTTCGTCATTCACTATTCATTCAACTGCACAGATGACAGCGGTCAGGTCTGAAGCCATACTGTTTGTGACAGCTGCTCTCCTCGTTGTGTAGAAGTGCTGCTCTATTCAGCTTTTGCATTGTGTTATACTGCAGGTCAGGTTGTTGTAGTTCAGCATAATTATTCTTATTACTGTCCTTATTTATTTAATTATTTATTGTTACAATCGCATAATCTATCTTTGCTCCTGAAGAATATATTGTGATGAAAAGCTGTGACATTCATTGAAATCAAATGATGTCCTTGCTGAGCTGATCTGCCACATCATACCATTCTCCTATTCATACAACAGCACTAGAATTTATGCATCTGTTAAGTACTGTTAAATTCAATAGCATTATTTTAAGCAGCTCCTCAAATCTATGCAATCTGCTGGATGCAGATTTGAATATATGTAACACTTGAGAGTAAACAATGCTGTTTCCATTTCAGTCTCAGCTTGTGTGATCTGAAAAGCAGAATGTGGCATGAGCTTGCATTGTGATTTTTTTTAAAGATATCAGGCTGGGCCGTGTTATTAATGAATGGTTGAAGGGCAGCGGACTGCAAACACACTCTCATAGGTAAGGGATGGAGAATGGTAAGTAGCTTTGTGTTTACACGGGGACATTCAGAGCGTGTGTGGGGCCAGGGGTCGATGGAGCAAGGTGAGAGGAGAAAGATGCAGCTGTGTGAATTGGAGAGAGCAGGGCATGCCTTTGTTGTCCTTTTCTATTCTTCTTCTGTCCTTTTCCTAGTGGGCTAATTTGCTATTGATTGGCACGCCGGACTCCAGGTCCAGATCTCTCCAAGGCTAAGGCTCAAGGCTGGGCCTCAACAAATAAACAAGTATACAGTTTACGTACATGCCTACAAAATTTGTGTGGGAGCACACACACACACACACACACACACACACACGTGAATGCTACATTCTTTAAATAAGTGTACCAGACTGACTATTGTGTGCTGGATAGTCTATGAACATCTGTGTACCTGTGTTATTCCATTTGTAACATAACTGTTTTGAGCCCATAGTGCATTACTTGTGGAAATAAAAGGAAAAAAAAAAGTCTGATGACTTAAACTTCTCTCTCTGCTTATTACTGCCTCCAAACTGTCCATTCCTGCCAGTCATAACCTGCATTTATCAGCTCCTTTTTGTGTTTTTTTTTTTTTTTTAAATCACCAGGAGAAAATTTTTTTTTCAATGAACATGCAAGTTGATGTGTGGCTGTGATGAGCAACATGATGTGAAGAAAATATTTTAGGTTTGATTTTATTAAAGGAGAGCTATGATGCTTTTCCGTATTTTCTGACCTATAAATGTTGTTACGATGTCAGATTCTCGCGTTAAACGATGCCTAAGAGTTACATAATGAAGTACGTGCATTTGCAAGTGAGCCCTGCAGGCTGTTTTGGTTGGCTCTGCATGCTGTGTTTCAGGAAGCTTTTAGGCCTCCGTGCTGGCGATAGTCAGGGGCGGAGGCATTATGTTTTCGGGTTGTCCCTCCGTCCGTCCGTAGATACGTACATACGTACATCTGGATTTCTTGTGAGAATGCTTTAAAGGGATTTTCTTCAAACTTTGCACAAGTGTTCACTATGACTCAAGGATGAACTGATTAGATTTTGGCGGTCAAAGGTCAAGGTCACTGTGACGTCACATTTGTCTGGGCCATGTTTGAGAGCATTATATCTCTGAAACGCCTTGAGATAGAGTCTACAAATTTGGTTCAAAGGTCCACTTGGACTCAAGGATGACCTGTTTAGATTTTGGAGGTCACAAAAGGCAAGGTCACTGCAGCCAGACTTAGACCTTAATATTTTAGGAACACCGCGACGGCACTTGTTCCAGTTTGATACAAAGGTCCACTGTGACTCATGGATGAATTTATTTGATTTTGGAGGTCAAAGGTCAAGGTCACTGTGACGTCACTTGTTGCCTACACGGTCCGTGTACGTTTTGATCGTTTGATTTTTCTTTTAAACCGAACTGTCAGAAAACGGGAGAAGACTGGTAATTTGGTTCCCTGTTTCAAACCAAAAACCATAAAACGAGAATTCACCCAGCGGGCACCTTGATGTCAATTTGATGTTGAAGATTGGTCAAGAGTTTGACTACATTTTTTAATTTTATATAATGACATCACAGATTATTATTTTTTTGCTCTATTTTCAAACTAATTTCTCCCAGATATTTTACATTTCTTATATCTTATCATCAGAAGGTATGGCCCCCATGGTTGAATTAAGGTCAATATATTTGACATCAAACTGCATCAAACTGACGTCAATTTGATGTCTGGAATCAAGGCATTGAATTGATGTCACATTGATGTCAGACTAAAACTGCTCACAGTTCAACTTGATGTCAACTGGATGTTGAAGATTGGTCAAGATTTTGACTACATTTTTAAATGGTATATATTGACAAAGCAGATTATTTTTTTTGCTCTGTTTTGAAACTAATTTCTCTCAGATATTTTACATTTCCTAT
>JAPQLA010000023.1:1084212-1095842 GCA_029822935.1 Naso vlamingii | reverse complement strand
AAACTACATGCTGTCTGTTTAATGTTGTACAAGAATGAATGTTGCCAACCTCTTCACTGACAAGAACTCTGAAAACCGTCAACCTTTACTAGCTGTTAACATGGTAATTTGATTTTAGGGGTTGCATTATTGCAATAGATAGAGCAAAGAGAAAGCAAGCAGGGCTCAGGACAGGGACCTGGCAGCAGCACTGACCATCAGCCCAAGGCTTCACAGGTGAGGAATGATTATAACTGGCTAAGGAAATGTCTATAGGATAAAAGTGACTCTAATATTAATTTCAACAGCTATTTCAGGATTACTCTTCTTATTTCTACTCTAAAAATAAATTTCTTAGCACATATTTTTGGTTTGTATTACTAACTGCTAATAGGAATGGTGTTTTACTGAACTTTTCATGTGCAGTGTTCTCACCTGGCACTAAATTTTCTGGCTACTTACCCTGTAGATGCATTGGGATCATTCTTTGTCAACTCAGCCAGACCTTGGCAGCTCAAACTTTTGATTCTGATAGTACAGAATTTTGATGAACTTGATTCAATCCCCAGTTGTTGTATTTTGGCTGTTTGTGGTTATTTGGTTATTTAGCTTCGAAGGAGAAAGTTAGATAACTGAATGTTAGAGGATGATAACTCACGCAATAAAAGTTGGCTCACTCCTGAAAAATCTGTCCCCCTCACTTCTAAAGTGATGACTACGCCCCTGGGGGTAGGGGTGAAAATAAAAATTGGGATTGGGCAAATGTCTTCAGTGCAAGTCCCCATCTCTTTGTTTTAAAATCAAATGTAAACCTGTTAGGTCTATACTGTCAAATAACTTGATATTTTAGCCTGACCACAAAAGATGCAAAGCACTGAAATTAATTGTGTGGCTCTCATTCTTTGGTCTTTAATGTAGCCCCTGTCTGTGGCTCTTATTTTCATTACACTGAGTTAAAATTAAGCTCCCCTTTTCCAAAAACAGTACTTCTCATCCCAGGTGGACATCGGAGTCTATGAAGATCCTGGAATAAGCGTTAAGTTTTGTTAAGTGAGCATTCAGGGTTTTTTTTATTAGATCATCAAAGATTTGTCTTTCAGATAATAAAAATGAAATATACTATTCAGTGTTATCTTGAAATGTCTGTGTTCCTTTTATCTCTTTATTTAAGTAGCACAAACTTGGTAAAGTCATGACAAAGAGCAAAGTACAATAAACGAATACTTATGAGCTTTTCACACCGCCAGGCGGCAACTCGTGGCTTCTTGTCATTTCAATGAGGGAAGGGTGGCAGAGGGGAGGCGGTTTCAACTGTGGCGGTAGGACCATTTTGATTTTGCTCTGCCGCCTGGAGTTCAACATATTGAACTTTTTGCGGCAGCCACCTGGGGGCAGATACAGATGCATGTTTGAAGCTCCTCCTAATCATTGCCGCCCCGCACTGTAGCAGCAGCAGCCACTTTCAAAAACACCTGGCTTCCCAGAGGAAATCTCCAGCAGTGAGGCTGTTTTCAGGATAGTTGCCACACGGTGTGAAAAGCCCTTTAGTGACACATGACTTCACACTTTAATATCATAATATAACAGAATTTCATAGCATGCAACAATTCTACTTAGCTAGCTTTGAAAAATCACATTCGTAAATTCTGAATACTGTATGTTATCTTAAATGGTTTGTGAACTAAACAACTGATTATTTAAACCTATAAATGATCATTATTATAATCACTGTAATTGATTATCAATCATTTTGATTATCAATTACATTTCATTATAGAACAGTTAGTTCCAGCCCAGCGAATTGATTGGCTAAGAGACAAAATGTGGTTTTTTTCGTTCTGTATGTAGTACTCCGCATCAACGCTTACTCATTGCCATGGCAGCACTCTAATTTACAGCTGCAATCACCAGTTACACTGTAACGTTAATTCATTCAGCTGCTGCCAATCGACCAGCCTAAAACATGGATTTCTTTCAAAATATAATGTCTGAACTGAACTATGAATGGTCATCTGATGAGGATGAGCTGTGCCATCATCCAAGTTTGCCAAAGATCATCAGCCAAACTGGACAAACTGGAGAAGACCAAGAATAAGGCGAGCACTGTGAGGCAGTCAAGCGACAGTCGACTATGCTTTCACCCGACATTTATTTCACCGGCTCCACAGTCAACGGCAACGTGCACATCAATTTGTATACTCATACAAAGTAGCGTAGTGCTTGCTGTGAGTGCCTGGTGCAGTGGCAGCCTGTGTGCGCTGCGTTGCCAAGGCAACAGTAAGAGGTTAATCCTGAGGGAAGTGTTTTAGTTGGCGGAGCCAAATAAAATACTTACATACATATTTTGTCACCTTTCTTCAACATTTTCTTACTCAGCATCGCTATCTAAACTGTTGTTGAACTGTTGGCTGTTGGCTGTGATTGTCTTCGGCACTCGGCCTGCGGCCTTGTGTCTACAATCAAACCACAGCTGTGACGATGTTGCAGTACAATATCACTCCCTCTCTTGTGATACTGCTCAATTTGTAATAAAATGCTTCATTAATCATGACTACAACATAATTCTGCATTCTACAGAGTACATGTACACTGCTGTGACTGGTCAGTATTTTACCTGTGCCTTTAACTGAAGACTTGCAAATAAAATGACATAAACATCATTCATAATTTGGAACTAAGAATGCTTGTAATACATTTTTTGTTGCATTTATAATGTATCGTTCCTGTGTCAAGTCATGCATGAGATATTACTGGTAGTTCATGGAGCATTACATGCATCAGTTAATTCATGCTTTTCAACGCAGAAGGTCATGCATGAATTCATGATTCATATAACCTCATGACGAAGTGTGACCCCTGAGTTCTTGGGGGGAAAAAAACAACAGCTACTTTTGAATGACTACAGTTTTATCACAACTTAGGTCTTATCATCATCAACAAATAAAAAATAGGAAATAATGACCAAAACAAAATCAATATTTGAGTTATAATCCATTGTTGGTTATGAGCTTGTTTTCTTTAAATCAGATAGTCAATTGCAAAATGTCACAAGTGGACCTTTGCTGGATGAGTAAAAGGTCTGAAAAAATACAATGGATTCAAATACATTATTTAAACCCCTCTAAAAATGTGATTATATAGCACTTTAATATAATATTTAAAGGCTGATTGGGGGGGGACAAAGAAACACTGAATTAATTTCAAATGAAGCCTAACCTTCATTTCAGTGCCGTCTTCGTGTTGGATGTACTGATCCCACCTGTTGAATAATCAATCTACATTTCACGCCCCTGGATTAATTTGAAGTTTTCAGAATGTGAGAGGCTCAGGCTTTGTCTGAGCTTGTGAGTTTAAACCTGTGGGTACATGGAATCCACACACATCATGCCTCCCCATCTGCTACCAAGTGTTGCCATCCCATCATTCTTATGTGTTACTTTTCAATTTATATTAGAGAAGCAGAGTCTGGTCCCTGCCAACCCTTTGTGAGGGAGATGAAGAGTGAGAGTGAGAGAAAGACGGGAAGGGAGGGTGGGCTGTATAATTGACACTGACAGAGAGAAGTCAGCCTTGATTAGTTCAGCCTTGATAAGCAGTTCATTAGCAGCCTCGGGTTAAAGGAGAATAGCAGAAGAGAAGAAAAGATGGAGGAAAGTGCACGGCGTGCCGAGATATTTGTGGACGCATCTGTATGTGAGGGCTAACTGATAACCAGCTGCATGAGGCACTTTTGCACCTTGAAGACGTCCAGCGGTCAGAGAGTAAAACTTAGTCAATGAAAAATGTTTTCTAAACAAACCATACTTGTAATTTAATATTAAAAAGTTCTGCATATGCACTTTCTGCTTACAGAAGGAATTCCCTGCATTCCCTTTCATTTTGACACCACATACAACCAAACATGATGAAACACTTTCATTTGCTGTGTCCTACTTTGTAATTTAGATTGGCTGCAATTTCAGCCACGCCAACGGTGCAGCTCTATTGATAGCAATGTTGGTCTGCCGGGCATCCACTACTTTTGTTAAAACAGGAAATATTTCAACAGCTGTTAGATAGATTACCATAAAATTTTGTTTATGGACCTAAGAGGATAAACAACAATATTTGGAAGTTTTCTCTCACCTTAGAGCTATTATGCATTTACGTCTTTTCTGACCTATAAATGTTGTTACAATGTCGTATACTCGTGTGAAACGATGCCAAAGTGTCCCATAATGAGGTTCATGCATTTGGAAGTGAGCCCTGCAGGCTGTTTCAGTTGGCCCTGCACTGGAGATGCGTGAATCAGCTTTAATGTCATCCAAATCCACATGTACAAATTAATAATCCACCCATCATCCACCTAGAATAATTAATTATCCCATTAACAGATCCGCAACCCACGATTACCCGCGTGGGTATTTCAAATAATTATTATTTCTGGTATTCCCAGATAGTTGTTGTGAGATCTCTGAAATGCAGTGTTTATCTTTCTGCCATTATTTTTCGTGCGGCAGTGGTAGCACTAGAAGCAGGGGCCACTCTGAGAGGAGATTTAAATGAGCAATAGCACCGTGTCTCTGCTACTCTGCGCAGTGTGCGCAAATGATCACACATTACACCACCACAAGCTATTTCCCAGTAGGATATATAAGCTGATGATATTACTGCCTGACGAAAAGTGACTCGTACATTGATATATAAATAGATATATTTTCTGCATGATTTAATCCACCCAAATCTGGTCCACTATTAATTAATATGTTAATTAGCATGACCCTAATCCACCGACCCTGCGGGTACCCGTGGGGCCAGCAGACAGACCTACTGCCAGTGCAGCCTACTCTGCACGAAGTGTTTTACAGTGTTTTTTTGGCAGTGTTATTCCAGTGACATTAATGCGTGCTGGACTTCCCTATATGGGCGTGCCAGCTCATGCACACAGCAGCACTGTGCCCGCCCCCTCTCCCGCTCTGTTCAGACACCGCTGCACTCTGCTTCAGGGATTGCTGTCAGCACTTTGTTCAAGATGGCTTCAATAAAGTGTTTTGAGTGAAGGACAGGTATTTTGTTAAACATTCCTAAAGAGGCGAGCACCAGACAGAAGTTAAGAGCGTTCCTGTTTCTTGTGGATTTATTCCATGTAGATTTACTTGCTTCCTCAACATGAGCACATGAGCTGGATTAACGGCTAAACTGCTGGTAAAGGTCCGCACGTTGCTTTGTCCTGTTGAAGAGTGAGAAGCATGAACTGTATGTGATATTTTATCAGTGTCCTAGCTGTGTTTGTTTTGTGTCAGTAAAGGGGTTGTGAGTACAGCGGAGTGCAGAGGCGCCCATGAGAGAAAGGGGGAGGAGTAACTGACACACTGACGTTTTGAGAGAATGCAGAAAATAGAAGGGAGAGGGAGGGCGGAGTCACAGTTTTCTGAAGACCTAGAGACTTTATAGTTTAGTCAGTTGTGTTTAGCCCCTCTACAGTAGTGCAAAATCAAAGACCCAAAAATGAGTATAATAAGTCTTCTTTAACAGTTTTGGTTTTGACTAAAACAAATCAAAAGATGCAAGAAATATTTAAACAAGTTGGTAGAGACCTATATTATTTGTAGGTTTAAAACTGTTTACTGTAATCAGATAGATGTGGCAATAAATGACATGACTTGTGTGGGCATGTGAGCGCAGGCGATTGCTCGGAAGATAGGCAACAGGCGCTCATTAAAAAAATGTTGCCCCAGATGTGAAGTGAACATACTGCATAATCCACAGAGAAGCGCCAAAGCAGCTCGTTGACAAACTGCACAAGGTGTTGGAAAACTTAAGACGCTGAACCAGCAGCAAGACAAACATCAGGCACTATATTTACACCTGGCATTAAAATGCGATCTGTATCTGAATAACTCATATAGATAAAGAAAAAAGCATGTTAGTGCAAGGTGTAAATGCATCGAAATCGCATTGTGATCGGATCTGCCAGACCATATCTGAAGGTAGCCTGGCTCGCATGTGTTCAGATTTTATGTAGGTGTAAATGCAATCTGTACAACTTGTTCGCATTAGGCTTGCTGCAGCCTGTGGTAGTCAGTGTTCCCAGTCAGCAGCATTGGCCCCACCGTCATTTTGCCTTTTGAAAAATCAATGCTGTCAGACGGACAGATGCCACAATTAATGTTACATTCTGTATCCAGTTGAGTTGCTGCACAGAGCTGCTTAAGACACAGAGACACTTCACTTAAATATGGTGAGAGTAAGGAGAGCTGACCAGCAGGATGATGGATATGCTGTCAAAGTGAAATGCAGAAAGCACGTACTTCAAAATATTTTGGACATGAATAAAGAACTTGGTAACTAAAATGAATGAGGAGTTGGTTTGCTCACCTGTCTTCTGCAAGCAGCTTGTCATCTACGCTCCGTTTTTGTTACATTACTTTTATAGCGTTATTAAACTACTCCCAGACATTTAAAATTTATCCTATTGTGAACATGAAAATGACCATTGTTTTGCTCCACAAACACTTTGTTGGTGACAGTGTTATGCTAGCTAAGCTAACTGAACACACTGTATTTTCTGTGATTAGCCATATTCAAAATAAAAGCCAACTCGCATTTCTCCAGTTAAATGCTTTAAATGTGAAGCTGCAGCTGAAGAAAATGTTCAATTTGCATTAGCTGTAACTTGACACTGTGCTCTGCATATAGTGAGTGTTTTTTCATGTAGGAAACTTCTCCTGAGCAGGTTTTGCTGCAAGGAGAGAGATCCGATCTCAATGTGGATAACGAGAACGCATTTAAAATACCAGGTGTAAATGCAAAGGTGGGTTCGGATCTTTTATTATCTGGATAACTAATGTGGGCACATACAGATCGCATTTTAATACCAGGTGTAAATGGGGTGAGAGATGTGAGAGGAGGACCTGGGCAATAGAACAGTGATTCATTAGAGAATCTGACTGCATTTGCTGTAACCACAAGCTTTGCTATAACACTGGGTTGGTAAAGGACATAACAATGCCTCCTTTCATCACATCTCATCACTGCACTGCGGGCCATTTCCACAAATCATGTTCATACCAACCTGGCCAATATAATGAGGTGATCAATTCATTCTAAGCAACAGCACCTGTAGGCCTTGATTTTAGCACTGGTCAAAAAGGACCAATTCACTGAAATGACATTCAACTCCACCTATAAACTGCAGTTCTTATCCAAAAGAGAACTTTGGCCATTTTGTTGTTTTTGCCTCTCTTGATCTGTGTGAGATGGACTTCACTGTGAACACAATACAGATTCAAGCTTAACTTCAAACCGGAGTCAGAGTCACTGCAGCCACTGAATAGTTCTGGTTGACCCTCGTATAAGTGTGTTTTTATTTGCTAGGATAATTTATTTTATTTTCTTCAGAGTGAAAGAATGAGGGTTATTAATAAAGACAGGAGACATTGATGAAAGAAAAGTTTCCTTATAAAATGCCATTTAAACGAAACGAAAGTTAACGATGCATGTTCATACATTGCATAAAACAGCAGGTTTAGTAAAACCAGGTCATATTTTATAAAGAAAATGTCATCTGGTTTCCCTCTGATGTCCTACGACTGCTCTGTCTGTCTGCAGCCTTTTATTTTAGCGGAGCTGTCACCAACAACGACCTGCTGCAGGCCCATAGCCAGCCTTGTGGAGGGGGGGGGATCTTTTTCCCCAAAAAGTGGACTTCTACTATCTTTCTACTATCATCCAAACTTTCCGTTTAGTGTGAATTAATGACTTTAATTAAATTTAGGTGTACTATTTCTCTACTATCGGACAACTGTCTCTCTTAGTTGCTGCTCTCCTTGTCTGTCTGATGCTCACCTCAGTTGTCTGTTCATCTCTGTTGCTCTCCTCGGTTGTCTCTCTGTTGCTCTCCTCTGTTGCCTGTCCGTCTCTGTTGCTCTCCTCGGTTGTCTGTCCGTCTCTGTTGCTCTCCTCTGTTGTCTCTCTGTTGCTCTCCTCTGTTGCCTGTCTGTCTCTGTTGCTCTCCTCGGTTGTCTGTCCGTCTCTGTTGCTCTCCTCTGTTGTCTGTCCGTCTCTGTTGCTCTCCTCTGTTGTCTCTCTGTTGCTCTCCTCTGTTGCCTGTCCGTCTCTGTTGCTCTCCTCTTTTGTCTCTCTGTTGCTCTCCTCTGTTGTCTCTCTGTTGCTCTCCTCTGTTGTCTCTCTGTTGCTCTCTTCTGTTGTCTGTCCGTCTCTGTTGCTCTTCTCTGTTGTCTCTCTGTTGCTCTTCTCTGTTGTCTGTCCGTCTCTGTTGCTCTCCTCTGTTGTCTGTCCGTCCCTGTTGCTCTCCTCTGTTTTCTCTCTGTTGCTCTTCTCTGTTGTCTGTTCATCTCTGTTGCTCTCCTCAGTTGTCTGTCCGTCTCTGTTGCTTACCTCAATTGTCATTTATGGAATGAGAACACTCATCAGTTCCTATCTTCTTGGGTGCATTTTTGAGTAAATGTTTACAGCTTCATCCAGATCCACTGCCATGTCATGACATGCGGTCCTCTCCCATGCTGCTACGCATGAATGTGTTCAGTCTCCAGAGAGTACTGGCTGACCGTTCACAATCACAGGAGTTGACTGGCAGAGTACATGCTATTTTGAGAAGCTTGAATATGTTTGGGTAGATCATCTCATCACATTCTTTGATTGCCTCAGCACATGAACTTGGTCTTTGTTCTGATGACTTGGTTTGCCACTTCAGTTTCCAGCGTTTCATCTCCTGGTCAATAAGCTCTGGTGAAGGTAAGTCATCTTGGTAAAGCAAGACTGCTTCAGAGATGTTCACTGTCACATCTGAGTTGCACTGTATAGATGGAATTAGGCCCATGAGCCTTGATGCTGTTACAGAGAGTGGACTAAATCTGAATTGAAACTCTGAGATGACATGGTCAAGGAAGGGTATAGCCATGTTGCAAAGATAATAGTCCTTCACAGTTTCAGCATGTGCATTTTCCCTGTGTGTCTGCCTTCCAGTTGCTCGTGGTTGACTCAGCTGCACATTGACCTGGGCAGCCACCCTGGCTGCTTGCTCGTAGATTTCATCCTCAAGTCATCCTCAATTGTCTCACGTAGCTCCTTGTAGACAGCCTTAACCTCATCTACCATGCTAAATGCCTCAATGATGTCAATTGAGGTGCTTTGCAGCTTCACTGCGATGCCTGTAAGGTGGGATAAAACTTGATAGACAGTGAGGAAGATCAGGATGAAACCAAAGTTTTGGAGCCCAGACAAGAGACCATAGGCCTCTGCTTTGTACTTGCCCTCCCATCCAGTGGTGACATCTTGGCTGTACTCCTCTGTATGGAGACCATGCGCCATGACTTCCAGAGCCTTAATGATGAAGACGAAGGCACTGTAGAAGTGACTGTAGGCATCATGCCGTGCTGCCCATCTTGTGCGGCAGAGGTCAACCAGGGGCTTTCGCTTTCCGGTAGAGTGTGCATCCTTATCTACAACCTCCTTCAGAAGGTGTTCCCTCTTCGGGCTGTTGGTGAAGAATATGACGCTGGACTTCATCTTGTCAATCATGTTGCGCACAACTGGAAGAGCACAGGAGCGTGCAATGAGAAGGTTCAGGCAATGCCCATTGCAGTGCATGTACACTCTCATAGGTGCATCCTTCTTGATCAAAGCTTGAACGCCAACATTTTCGCTACTCATGTTGTTGGCGCCATCGTACCCCTGGCCTTGACAATCAGCAATCTCTATGCTTAGATGACTCAGCACATCCTTGATCGCGGTTGCAATGTGGCGACCTGTGATCCGTGGCAGAGTACAAATCTCGAGCATCTCCTCCCCGATATTCAAGTCTTTGTCCACAAAGCGTACACACATTGGCATCAGCTCTACATCATGGGATGTGACCTCATCAGCTAGGACTGTGTAGATCTGTGCACGTTTGACCTCTTCCACGATCTTGGCCTGAATCATGTGCTTTCCTATCACATCAATCATCTCATTTTGGCTTTGGGGTGAGAAATATGTGGCATTTTTGAGCTTTGGCTTTTCCATGTGCTGCTTCAGCTTCTCATCATGATTTGCAAGTAGTTTCATTAGGGCCAAGAAATTTCCAGGATTGCCAGTAGAATGCTGCTTCTCAGTTGAGCCTCTAAGTGCAATGCACTGGCGTCCACAGTAGAGTACAGTCTCTGCTACACACTTGAGTATGTGCCTGTTTTCTTTGATGTTGGCCTCCTTTGCACTGTCCATACGGACTGAGATTCAAGTCTTGGGGTTTTCATGCGACTGGAGGAACAACTTTGCTCTTTCAAATGCAGCTAAATGGTATGATTTTGATGAGTGGTTTCCAATTACCTTGGTTTTTTTATACCATTTAGTGAATGGCGCATTGACCATCGATGACAACTGCTTCCTCTCCTTGGCATTTAGAAACAGAGCACAGCACACACAGAATGCACCATCAAGTTTCAAACTGTACACCAACCACCAGCCATGTTCCTCCAACCAATTGTACTTGAATGCCCTGTTGCACCCACCAATGAATTGTGTTGGAAAAATGAAATGTTTTGATGGTCTGTCATGGTTTTTGAGCAAATTATATTTTTGGACATCAGACATCTGAAACACAGTTTTTGAGGTTTCCTCTATTGATTTTGTGCCATCAATGAAAAAGCCTAGGTCACCACACATTATAGCACCGTCACCTGGCTGGGCTACCTCACTTTCTGCTGTCTGCTCATTTTCCTGACCCACATCTTGAGCCACTTCAGGAGCTGCTGCATCTCTCCTTTGTTCTACAGCGCTGTCAACTGGCTGGGCTACCTCACTTTCTGCTGTCTGCTCATTTTCCACATGCTGAACCACTGAATGAATACAGCAAAAGAAAGGCATTTAACTTTTGTTTATTGTCTAGTTTAATAGTCAGACACAACCGAAAAATAACAAAATAAGTCTAGGAATTAGGGCTGGGCAATCAACACAGAGACAGTGAACCAGATGAAAAGTCGAGGTGACAGCTACGCTTGTTATGCTACTGTAAATGCTATAGAATCTCGTAAAAAAAAAAAAAAAAAAAAAAAAAATTAAGCCACCAAAAAATGAGTGGTTATTTGAATTGAAATTAATCTAAATACAAATGTTTTTCTTTTTCCTGGTCAAAAAGTAATGAGCAGAAATTAAAAAATGGTTTATTTACTTTTCATATTTAAAATAATAAAAGATAAACTCACTGGCAAATAGAAGAGAGTCAAGATATTTTTTCTACTGTTCACATGGCAATATTTAAAATAATTTATTTACAAGAGATGTAAGTTATTTTGTACTTTTTGGGCTTTTTACTTTAAAGATAAAATATGATCTCACAAGACATTTTCATTTCAAGCAATGTGTGCTTTCGGTTTCATTTTTTGAAATAGCCATATTAGTTATTCTGTGTGTCCTTAAATTATTTTAAAATCATATAGTTGAGATATGGACTTCTTCGTTGGAAAAAATATGCCAGCATAGTTGCGCACAAAAAAATTCACAACAATAATCGCTCATTAATTGTAATCGAGGTAAATGCTTCAATTAATCATGAGATTGATATTAATTAATATAGCCCAGCCCTACTAGGAATAAATAATTGATTTAAAAACTGCCCAAGTGCAGCAACAGTGGGTGTTTTAACACATACTGGTGTATACATTTTCATTTTT
>JAPQLA010000023.1:1043707-1058737 GCA_029822935.1 Naso vlamingii | reverse complement strand
ATGAGAAACATGTTTATTCAAAAACAGTCCTGTTGAAATCCCCAAAATGAACGTCTTCATCTGTGGATCCCAACACCAGCCCAGGACCTTCTTGCTGTGAGACAACAGTGCTAACCACTAAGCCACCATGCAGCCTGTGTTGAGTGTTTATTAATAATATATTCCATAATAAACTGAAGGGGGTAGATATGAATACACAAAAATATACAATATGAACAGTGAAAATATGTGCAGCAGGTACATAAGGCTGTAGGTTAAAAAAAATTTTGCACATAGCACTGGTGCAACAGAGGTTGAAAGTTTTGTAGCCCGAGTCAAACATTTGTAGCACAAGTGTTAGACATCTCTAAATCTCTGAACAGCCACAAGTAGTGCATTTCAACGCATAAAAAGGTACAGCAAGTGACTGGCAAAGGACATGAATGTTGCATACAAGGCACACAAAATCCAAATCTTCACAAGATTTGTTTTTAGAAAAATCATTTTTTTTCTTATATTTTTTTCTTTATTTACACACAATACAATCAAATTGTTACACTTCATATTAACTGTCCTTCCAAATGAATAACTGGCTGGCTCTACTCACTGAGATAAAGGGAAAAGTAGATTGTTTGCTAAGAATTATGGGACTTTGTTTTGGTTATATGGTCTCTGTGCTTGCAGGTAATCGTACGAAAGACTCCAATTTCCAAGTAGAATAGCAAGGGGCATCGAAAAAAAGAAAAAGAGGTTCTTTTCTCACACCTACAGGTTATCACTCAGGTGCTACAATAGAAAATGCATTCATCATAGATTATTTCACAGTGTGTGCAACATGTCACACTGCACAGCCCTGATACAGCAGGCAGTGCATCCCTTTAAACTCTTCTCTCTTCTGAATCTAAATATATGTCTTTACAGTGATATGTATAGCAGCTGATAGTCCCTCCCTCACTCTGTCTAATCATTATGATAGGCTGCCTACACATGAGACTGCAGCACACATAGCCAACTGAGATCTCCACTCCAACAATCATCGGAACAGTGCAAAGTGTGCCTGTTTGTGTGCATGTAAATAAATAACCATATTCACTTTCAACTCTTGTATTGGCCCCATGACAAATTTACTGTAAAATCAAGCGAGGATGCTCCTGGGTCGGCCACAATAAAGCTGGCAAATTGCATCGAGATGCAAACATCCCAATAAAAAAATCTCATTTCACCCCAAATAAACCACAGGTTCCATTGATTGCAAACCACCACTGTTTTCATATCAAGCAAATCAAAAGATATGACAGCCCCCCTCCCGTTGCTTACAACCGAAACACAGCACGGCCCCTCAGTTAATGGACTCGGTTCATGCATTTTAGCATGCGATGCAAATTAGTGGAGGGGAGGACGGAGATGGGGCTTGCTTCCTCTTCTGCTTTTTCTAGCATCATTGCAGCGTTAGAGCCTGATGAGAGCCAATCACTTTAGCATAATATTTGCTCACATGTGGATCAACAACATACTCCTCCATCCAGAGTCATGGTGCTGAGGGGAGGCATGCCAGCATGGTGGCCAATTGGAGGACCCCATCCCTCCATTCCTTTACCTCCTACCTCAGGCAAGGGGCAGGTTCAGGTAGCGGTTGGAGGAAGGGAAGAAAAGGAAGGAGAGTTTAGGGGAGATAGAAGAAGGCAAAGGATGGAGGTAAATGGAGATGAAAAGACAATAAAAAAAGATGATGAGTTTAGCAGGATGTGAAGCAAGAGTAGAAAAAAGAAAGACTGTGAGTAATGAGGTCGGAGGGAAAAGAGGTACAGGAAAGGAATAAAAAAGGTAGTGGTGGAGAGAAGGAATGAATGGAAAGGGATGATGGGAAACGCAGGGAGGGGGTTAGAGGAAAGAGATAATGTGGAAATAAAACAAAGGGAAAAAGCGAAGGTTTAAGACTTAGAAAAACAGACCCCAAAGCAAAGATACCAACGTGAGAAGAAACTGACCAAATGACAACAAAGAAAGGAAGACAAAGAAGACAGTGGCTTTTGGAACTGCCTACCACATACTACATACTGCATACTGAATACTGAATACTAGATGAATAATTAGTATACATCTGTTCACATCGCAGAACACAGGCAGGTTACCCATAATGCATTTCACACAAACTGGCAGCAATAGCTGTCAAAGTTTATTGTTTGTTTTTTCCGTTAAACTGTTTTGGTTGTAACATTGCAGTGCATTGCATTGTGGAAGCAGTAGACGAGGCAGAATGGTTGAATGTATACTGGGGATTTCCTTCGAATCAGCGTACATCCGAGGATTTTTTTCGGTATATGGCAGATGTTGTTGTATTTACATACAGCATGCTACATATCAGGGTTTTTTTGGCCAAATCGGTACATACTGCTAGTATAATATGCAGTTTTGAAAACAGCCAATGAACCAAACAGTGTTACCAAAATAATATAGGAACATGAATAACTTTTTTTTTTTTTTTTTTAATGAAGTAGCCTGACAGATTGTGACATATGGATAAAAGGAAGAGAATAGGAAAGAAGAAAGGTGGTGGAAGGACAGTGAGGAAAGAAGGAGATGATGGAAAAAATGAATGAAGAGAAGCAAAAATTTAGGAATGGGAGATGGCTCAATGGAGAAAAATGTAGGTCGATTTAGATTCTAAGAAAAGGGAAAAGGACACAGGGACATGGGACGAAGGAGATGCTAAGGGAAAGTGGTGGACTGATGACACATAAAAAAAGAAAAAGATAGTAGTGGGGGGGAGCTAAAAGAAAAAGGGAAGAGAGAAAGCTTCATTTTCCTTCCATTTCTTTACTCTGTTTCTCCTGCTCACCTTGACATCTTCCTTCCCTCCGACCCTATACCCTTCACTTTCCTGGTGTCCCTCTCTCCCATTAGCTCCCTTCATCCAGTCTTCCAGCACTTTCATCCTTTCCTTCTTTCTCCTCATCCCCTTTTCCTTTCTTTTTCTCCCTCGTATTCCTCCTTCCTGTACACTATTTACTACTTTGCTATTTTTCTTGCTATCTCTTCTTCTCTCCCTCATTCTTTAGTCTACTTTTTCTAGACTTTTCTATTCCTTCCTTCCCTCCAGCCCTGTGTCATTTTCCCAACCTCTCTTTTCCTTTACCTTCACTCTCTTCTTTCCCTCTCCTGAACTCCTTTCCTCATTTTGCTCTAACTATACTAACTGTAGCCTCTTTCCTTTGCTAATTCTCCTTTTTCTTCTTCGTCCTGCCACAGCTCCTTCTTTCCCTCTCCCCTTCTTATTCCTTCCCTCCTCTCTCCTGCCACATCTTTGCTTTTCTCTGGTCCTCTTTCTTCTCCCCTCCCTTGGCACTGTTTCATGTGGTGGCAAAATGAAACTCCCATCATCAGAGACTGCAATTTTTGCAAAACAATGTGAGATCACACGGCATGCTGGAGAGCCCCCCGTCAGCCCCTGAGGCGACCAGTGTCTATGCAGATTGGAGGATTAATGTTCGTTCACTGTGTGTGCGTGTGTTTGTGTTAGTGTGCGCGCATACGTGCATTAAAGTGTGTTTGTGTGTGCTGAGTCTGTGTGTGAGTGTATGTGTCAGACAGAACATAATGGCAAAGAATTTAATAGTATTTTCAGAATTTTTTGCATGTGTATGCACATATGACATTGTGTGTGTACATGTGTGTGTGAATGTTTGGTCTGGGGAACATACACACACATCTGAACATATATACACACACCCACACACACCTGCTAACCGGACAGGGTTCAGAGAGGGTAAATGGAGGGTGTAAGGTGGCTGTCGCCATCTCTTTTCTCAGCTTCTCTCTTTTAATATCCGTGTTTTCAAAGGATGGAGCGCAGCTTCCAGGGTCCTCTTGAACATGGGAGACACAGATAAGGAATGGGATTGTAGAGCAAAGCAAAGAGAGACAGAGTGAGAGCGTGACTTTGCCAGGGGAAAGTTTTTTGTGACACAGAAACAAAGAGATGGAGAGCATGTCATAAGATGCTGGTCCATGAAAAGTCTTTGAGTCAGTCGACTGTACATGCAGACGCTTGACAAATATTCTGACAAACGTGTTTAACTGATATTGCATTGAGAATTAGTTGTACTTAACTTCTGATTAAGTCATTGCAGACACTGAACTATGCTCTGCCAAACATGATTTGACTTGTATTATTTTTATGGCTTAACTTTGCTAAATAATTGTGTTTTATATGTATTCAACCAGTCAGGTAAAAGCAAATGAAGTCAATAAAAGAGAAATTTGACGACTATGGAATAAAAAAAATGCTTAGACAATCTGGTGAAATGTTTGAGGATCAAGGAAATCTATTTTTATTTATTTAGTAATGTATAATTTATTTACTCTTTTATCGGGTTTACCCGCAAATAAAAAGCCTGCATATACATGCTAATTTTGGTGTGAAGCCAGATCTCGCCCCCTCTCAATCATCTCCCTTCTCCTCTGCCAGCCAGTAGCCTGTCTAGTTAACAAACAAAAATAAGGACGCCCTCCTCGACTTTCAAGACATGATAACACTGAAGTGGCATGCAAATGAGCAATAAAAACGAAAGTTTTTTTGTTTTTTTGCATGCTCTCTTGCCACCCCCATCACAATGCTGCCCTGGGTGGCTGCCCATGTCGCCCATACCTAAAGATGATTTGAAGTTAAAAGAAAATGGCAACAAAGGCAGAGGACAAAATGCCTATAACTATGTTCTCATTACTGTAAAAACAACTGAAAATTAGTATGATACCCCCCTTTACCTACAGAGGCTACATCCACATAGCTGCGTCACAAGGTTTCAGACGGAGTCTTATATCACAGACGCTCCTCGTCCATATGCGCGGTGTAAGCTCTGTAGCAGCTTTACTGTCCAACTGAACTACGCACAGATCACATGACCACTCAATGTCACTCAGCACCTGTTGATTGAAAGAATGTTTCCTCTTCCTGTTATCTAGTCTGTGAAATTAGCAAGTGGTTGTTTTACTTCAATGTGTTTGCAGTCAGTAACTCTCAGGCATTGTGACAGAACTCACCGATGATAAACTCGTCACTTCAGGCTCTGTGCGCCGTGTTTGGATGTAACGTTAATCTGCTCCAGGAAGATGATGACAGAAACAACTTGTCAGAGTAATCTAAACGCATCGGTGGTTTTCCGGAGTCTTCCCTCATTACTTAAATATCGTTATTACAATGAGATCTAACCCTGCTCACCCACTCTCCAGACCAGCATGCCACCCTCACTCAGCCTAGCTCCTAACCACAGCCTCAGCCCCAGCCACATCCCTGATCCCCACTACCCTGTGTAACAATAATTACCCTCTTCTGGTAATACCTGGGTCTCCTTTTTGTCTGTGTCTTGCACTTTGGTTTACTAGCTCAGCCGTAACAGATTGTTGATAGGTTTTATGTTGCTTGACTAATGATAATCACAGTTCACATTATAACTCAAAATTTACATTGTAAGTGCAAATTGCCGCCATGGTCTCCCTCACTTTAAGCCCCACATGACAGTTTCCATATAGAAGTGGTTCCCAGGCTGTGGTTGATGTATGTGTGGCTGCCTCTTTGCACATCCTGGGTAACATCTGTGGCAGCCGGTTTGCTCCCAAGGGAACAGAAGTGTACCAGGAGCTGTCCGTTGCAGCTGTAACCTTCCTGGGCTGCAAACAGAGGGATTTTGCAGTAGGCAAAATCTCAGGTATTTTTCAAGAGATGCTATAGGGCAGACAGGATTTCCTTGTTCCTTAAACATAGTTCTCTGATGTGTCTCCCTTCAATGAGTCTTTGGAATTTTTTTGTTTTCCATCGAATATTATAGTGAATTACTTAGCTCCATTCTCATCACATTTTCAGATGAATGAATCATGTTTGAAATCCAGATTCCCTTCTCCTCCATGGCTTCCAAACTACGCTGAATATTATACCAAACCTTGTTCGGTGCACTTTTTGGATTGTCTGTCTTAGAGTTGAAGAAAATATTGCAGCACTGGTCCTCAGGTGAAATCAGGGCCACAGCATGTTGTTTTGTCTTTCATTACTTATATAAGCTCTTTTACATGGAACTCTCTTAAGTTCAATGGGTGTCTAACCAGAGGCTAATTAATTAAAAAAAGAGAAAAAGACAGAAACATTCAAGGTCTTCAGATGAAGCATGCATATATAAAATGTGCCATAATCCAACATATATATTCAGAAATAGATTTTAAAAGCCATTCAAAACCCAAATACTTGCTTAACTGTCTTAGCTATATTTTTCTCTATATATTATCTTTAGGTCTGCTGATGTCATGATGTGACAAACTTCTGTATCCAGTATGGGATGTTTGTGTAAAGAGTTGAAACTCAGTACCATACCACTGCACATAAGTAATGAGTAAAGAATAATGGCTAGATTCTTCAAGTAACCCGTCCAACATAAGTGACTGCTTGCCTCACAGGATTGAAACTCACCCATACATCACCAAATAAAGGCACATGAAAATGCTTGCTAAAATTTGGACACATTTTCTGTGTGTGTGTGTGTGTGTGTGTGTGTGTGGGAGCTGCTTTTCTGTCCCTACAGTCAGTTCCTGGAAGGCTGGCAGTGACGTTGGCCCTGGGCTGCAGCCAGGCTGAACAGCCCTCACCTCACTGACCTGAGCTGCTGCTAAGCTTTTCCCACCGCGGGACACTGCAGAGCTGTTTCTCACCTCAGGAAGACAGAGGAGTGGGTTGGGGTTTCCTCAACTTACTTGAGGTGCACACACACACACACACACACACACACACACACTTTTTCTTAATTTTTTTTTTCTCTAACTGTGAACCATCTGACTGCAGCGCCAACAGGGGTCCTCTATTTCCAGGTATTTTATATATATAAAAAAAGTTGAGAAAAATTTACTTTAAAGGTCTTTTAATATAATATTACTTATCCATTCAAATATTTCTCAATGATACACATGCCAGAAAAATAATGGTGACTTTAAGTAATAAAACATAATGTTTAAAAATATTTTACCTGTGAAGCAAGTTACTTAGCTGCATGCACTGAAAACAAGGAGTGCAGTTATAGCAGCGCAAGTTACCTCTTCAAGACTTAATTATACAAAAAAATGTTCATCAAGTTACATTTGAAAGATGTATTACACCAATGCACTAGCTATAATTCACTTTTGGAAGAATTTAGATTCTTGTATATTATTGCTGGTCATTTTGATCACCTTTGTGGAATGGTGAAATATTTATTTTAAGATGGGGTATTTTTATTCATGGGATTGTATCTTATTTTTTAATTTAACTGTTAATTGCTTATTTGGATTTATGAGAAAAAAACATATTCTAATCTTTGTCTTTTTTAAAAACTGTTTCATAGCTAAAGTGCAGTCACATCAAATAAAATTATTAAGTCTTTTTTTTAAATAAGCCTAGTTTGCTGTGCTTGCTCCACTCCTTTGTCTTTATTCGGCCATTATTGTGTATCAATGCCGATACTGTCGGTCAAATTGTTTGAATGTAAATGCTAAGGATAATACACATTATGTGGAAAAATATCTTGCATTTCTGGAATCTATCTTGACCAACTAACTGACTATTTTTTATTCTTTATGAATCAAAGATTCTTACCTGGTCAGGAAAGTTTCTTTAGTATACAGTTTAAATGAAACAGACACTGACATTCTAATTTTGAAGTTGCCTGCAGCTTATTTTAGACCCAGCATGAGGAGATCTTTAAAGATTTTAAAGACTTTTAAAGAGGGCTGTTCAGCTTTTCTGTAATCACTCAAAAAATATGTGCAACATTTTTCTTGTATGTCTTTCAATTAATGCAAATTTTCAGTTTCATTGTTGTCATCATCTATTATGAGTGTCTTTTGTGTGCACCCCAGGAAGAGTAGTCCTCACTTTGCTCATGTAAATGCAGATTTTTTGCAGCTTTATTTTATTAAGGTTTTATGTTTTCAATATGTCAGGGGACTAAATTACACAACAGTGATGCAACAACATTTATGCAACATAAAAATGATAACTGACCGTTCACATGTATTATACTTGATCAGTGTCCTTACACAGAGTTTGTTTTATTAAACAATGGACATTTACACCATTTGTAATTTTAATTTAATTAATTTTTTACAGTTTTTTTCCACACAGTACTATAGTAACGCTGAATTGCTCCAAAAAAAAAAAGAAAGAAAGAAAGAAAGAAAGAAAACGAAGAAGAAGAAGATGTTAAAAAAAAACTATTTTGAAAAAAATGAGCAAAATTTGCTGATATGTTTTAGTGGCTGTATTCTGCAGACCGGTATGTTAGTTAGTGTTTTGTGCTGTGTTTTGTGGGGCAGCTGTATCTCAGTAGGTAAAGCAGGTCCATCCCTTCTTCTATAAACATACATTTACTCAAAGTTAGGAAATGAAGACTATCGCATTATCTGTTGACCCGCTCTCTCCATCTCTCTGTCCTCGGCAGCTCTCACTGTCTAGCGGAGTTTTAACTGAGTCCACTCCTGGATGTTATCCTCTCATCTTTTCTTTTGTCTTCCTCCTTTCCTGCCTCCTTGAACAGTGCCTTGCAGGATGGTCTTTGCAAGGCCTCGTGATCTCCTGATGTGTCCATACCATCTAATTGTCCACCTCTTTACAGTGGTAAGCAGGTCATCATGAGGACCGACGGCTATACTGATCATGTGATGGACTTCGTGGTTTGTAATGTGCCGGGTGTAAGAGATGCCAAAGAGTCTTCTGTAGCATCTCATTTCCATGCTCAGTATTCTTTCTGTAGTTCTCAACACACCATACTAAATCGTAACTCACATGACTTCAGTCTGTATTTTGTTTTTATAGTTTGTATCATATCAACAAACAACAGATAACACCTCATATAATACAAGAAGAAATTATTTAGGTGTCCTCTTTTTTTTTATAAATTATTCTTGTGTTGGCATCTTGACAGGGGCTTCCTGGAAGAAGACATTTTTTTAGTCTCAATGTTGTGAATTAAAAGAAAGAAAATAAAATAATAAATAAATAAATAAAATAATAAATAAAAATTATAATACAATCAAATGTCTTGTATACAACATCAACATTGGAGTCTATGGGTGGTGCTAGATTTCTTTAATAGGGCTGTGTGTTGGCAAGAATCTGGCAATACGAATACATATTACGATACAGGGGTTACGATACCATACATTGTGTGTTTTTTTCAATCTTATTTAAGAAAACTATCATAGCATAAAGAACACACCACGATATCCATGAAATCTGAGAAAAAAGTATGTTTTTGTGCAATCAGAATATCATAGCAATAGTTTTTGTGCTGTAGCCATGGGAGGTTCAAAAAAATTAACCACTGCCATAAATCTTGGCATGAAAACTACAGTGTTTTTGAGGGTAGATACAATATTGCAAAACATAATATTGCAATATCGATGTTCACAATATTTTCTTACGCCCCTAGTCATTATGAGCCAAAATGGAAAGAGTGCGTTTTCAAGAACATGCACAGTAAAGCTGGAAAGCAGCCCATATTCTGGAAGGCCAATGGGCCTGATAGTGGCATTTAAGTCAGGTATTCGTGTTGATGTCTTCAGTATTTATTGTTACGCCGACAAGTCTGTTTCAAGTTTGGAGACTGTGCTTAAAGTCTTTTTGGCTGTTGCTGCTGAAATATACCATTCAACAGTCAGTTTCTTTTACTATAATTAAATGTGTTTGATACCAAATGCTGTGTAGTGTCAAAGCATTAAATCACCTTAAAAATGTGATACTCTGGGTTGCTGCAAATATTAAGAGGCCAAACTTCATCCCTGCATATCTCCAGCCATACTTAACACACACCCATTGCACTTCCATCCAGAAGGTGCTCATCAAACATCAAATTCCACACACCACATTTAGCGAACTCTTGACACCTCCGTTCACTCACAGTGGTTAGGAATTTCACGGCTGCAAATTAACTAATAACTCATGGCCGTAATGAACCAGGGGGCTGTCATGTAAAATATATGCCGTATTTTCAATTGTGTGGGGGGATATTCATTTAGCTCCAGGAGAGAAAGGAGGGGGGTGAGCAGAGGAAATAAAAGGAGCACAATTGTCTGTGTGCACAGTCCTCTGTAAGAATAAAACTAATCATCAGTTACATTTTCTTAGAAATAAAGACATGTTTTCACTTCTCTTGTTTAAAGTGGACATGAAATGTGGAATAATATAAATGTAGTTTGTTTCATTTTTACCTAAGGTAAGATATGGCACCGAATTCAAACTTCATATTTTTTATAATATTCCTGGAAAACCAGATAGTAATTCACTCTTTTGTCAATAGGGCGGAGCCATCTTCACACAAGCTAAGCGGTGACATCAGCAGAGTCGTTCTGCTTGCGGGGGACTTACTGTCAATGAGGGGGACATACACTGCAACACCAGTTCCCAGTTGTTTTGACCGACGAATTTGAGTTTTAGATCACTCATATGGACATGCAAACATGAGAGAGGAACCATTATGAAGAAGTAAATGTGGTAAAAACTTATTTTTCCCAAGGCAGGACTAACTTTGTCATCTATTTTATAGCCAAGTTTCTTAAGGATGAGGGAGCTCTTCATTTCCAATTTAACGTTAACGTTACTACGTTACTATGTCACTTTATAAGGAGCAAGATCTTGGTGGTGTCATGAATAAAAAGACTGTTTTGTTCACTAACAAATAGATGGACGCATGTTTACCAACCCAAAACGACAGCTTGATTAGGCTAACATTAGTTACATTAGCTGCTGATGATCATGGTGACATTAATGTAAAGCTGGCTAACGTTAGTAATTTAAATCAATGTTGTGAACCGACACCTTGGTGGAGTCAGTAAGTGAGTGTGTTTAAGTTGAACTCCATTGAGGTGTCGGTTCACAATACTGATTTGAAAGATTAACAACGGCTATAATATAACGTTACTATAATGTCACCAACTAATGTAGCTAACATTAGCTAACCAAGCTGTAGCTTTGGGTCGGCAAACATGCGTCCATCCATTTGTCAGTGAACAAAACAGTCCATTTATTCCTAATGTGAAGACACCACCAAGATCTTGCTGCTTCTAAAGGAACGTAGTAACACAGTAACGTTAACGTTATTTTGGAAACGAACAGTTCCCTCCTCATTAAGAGATGATAAAGTTAGTCTCACCTTGGAAAAAATAACTTTTTACCAAGTTTATCTCTCACTACCTTCATAATGGTTCCTCTCTTGTGTTTTCATGTCCATATGAGTAATCCAAAACTCAAATTTGTCGGTCAAAACAGCTAGGAAGGTTCATCTGCACCGGAGATGTAATGTATGTCTTCCTCACAAGCAGCACCAGAACCATACCAGTAACGTCACCGCTTAGCTTGTGTGAAGATGGCTGCGCCCTATTGCTGAAAGAGAGAGTTACTTTCTGGTTTTCCAGCAATATTATAAAAATATAAAGTTTGAATTCGGTGCCATATCTTACCTTAGGTAAAAATCAAACAATCTACATTCAAATAACAAGTTTGAATTCAAACAAGAAAGGAACCCTACAGGACGCCTTAATTTACTACTCAAGCTCATTAACACTTTAGTTATATTTTAATGATTTTGTCTGTCTTTAGTAATTTTATGGTGGAAACCAATTTGTTCACTAAGATTAAACAATAACAGCTTTCATCAAATCTTAATCGAAATAACAACCAAAGAAGAAGAAGAAGATGATGATGATCCAGTTTACTTAAGAGATCCTCCCTTAGAATCATTAACAGAAGTTAACTTTTGCTATCCTGGATATGTATGTTTGCTTTTGTAATTTGAGAGATAAGTTGACACATCTTAACCAGATTTGCAAGCCAGCATCAAGTGGCATTAACATTTCTAGTTCAGTTTTCTAGATGATTATTATTTCCAACATTACTATCCAGAACAGGAAAAAAATATCTAACCGCTCTGGTCACTGCATTACAAATCATTTGGAGTGTGGTGCAAAATCCAAATGCCCTTATGTCACCATATTACACTATTACTTCATTATATATCCTATTTATCACATGCATCACCATTACACAGTAAAATACTTAAATCTTTAATATATACCAGCATAAGAAGTGTTCCAAAAAGCTCTGTTAACTAAAAGTGACATTAACAAAAAGCAAACAAAACAAAACAAAAAAACCCAAACAAACAAACAAACAAAAACATAAAATAGAAATGTTACTGCTACTTACATTTTAAGGAAAAAACTAAACTAAACACCATGAAGTAACATTTTAGACTGATTATTAGGCATATTTTTTGGACTATGGATTCATCAACTTGATGATCTCAGATGTAATTGTTTTCTTTGTTTATATTCTAACTTATTTACCTTACACATTAAAAAGGGAGAATATCAAGTGGTGTTACATCAAATTTAAAGGTGAATATATTGGACTAAATGGTCATTAGCTGGATGTGTTCAATTAAAAAGATCAGCCACATTTAGACGAGAGCAGCCCTATTTAAAATGGAAAAGTCTTTCCTTCGTGTCTTTAAAAAAAAAAAATCTGCATTTCCATGAAAAACTGTAAGCGCTGTGGTATTTTGCCAGGCCAGTAGTCAGCAGTGTAACTTTGTGATGACAAACCATCAGAGCTGCTTAAAGTTATTAACTTCCTGTTGCTGCTGAGCCCCAAGCAGCCACAAATTAAAGAAATTCAGCCGTAATTTGACTTCTAAAATTATTGTACGAACGCTCAAATTCACCTCAACAGACTGTCGTCATATTTGACCTGCTTGAGTGTTTATTTTGTTATGTAGTTTGGTAGAGGCTACTGCAGAATGCGTTGACTTGCGCTAGCATTAGCATTAGTGAAGTCACCGCTTTCACAGGTTTTGCAGTTTGCCATTTTACACAGATGGAAAGAAGGTTGCAGTTTCAAAAGCTTGCACTCTGGAACCCGGTTTCAAACTTTTGCGGTTTCAGGGGAGCCAGCACGATGTTGTCAGGTGTAAGGAAGGCCGAACCGCAACAGAAGTGTTTCGTTTGATGTGAAAACTTGCACAGTCTGAACAGGGTCTCAGAGGAAGAACAGAAATCACTGTGTCACTGCTGTGCTTATGTTCATGAACCGGCTGACAAAAGCTGTCAGAGGTCAACATCTGCGCAGATGCAAACCAACACTGTGGATTTACTCTGTATGAGGTTCTCTGTATCAGTTCTAGAAGAGTTGTGCCAGCAAACACAGCCTAACACAGAAAATGCATTGCTGTGCTTATTTCAATCAAGTGACATTTGTTAGCAACTATCATGAGGGAGGAGCAAAGTGCACCACTGGCTAACCTTTCAGCTGTGAATTATGGGAATTTACCTTCATGCCTCAGTGCGTTTTCTGGCAGTCTGCCTTTCGTGTCTAAATCAAAGGCTGGGATCTGCAACATCGGCACTTTCTCCTTCCTACAAGGACGCTTGCTGCACAAACAGCTGATGACAGGTGACATTTACAGCACGTACAGTCTCAGACTGCCACCGCAAACACCATGCACACATAAACACACATAAACAGGTACCCAAACAGCATATAGGAAGCAAAGTATAGTCGGTCACAAAAAGCAGCACTGGTGACCAATTCTATCTCAACAGAGTGTGTCTCTGTGCTGCACAATATGTGTGACTGCAAAGACACAGAAGAACAGAAAACAAAAATTAGCTAATCTACATGCAAAAGAGGATTTCTTCTTTACCACATAATTTAAGTTGCTTTCATTTTTACTGCAAATACAGGGCTAATACAGAAAAGGTTATTCTACATGAAAGAAATACCAAATTGTAAACATGGTGGCCTTCATTTACAGTATGAAACGTGTGCAGAACAAATATGTGTGTAAACTGTTCACAGATGGAAATTTACATGTATTTCAGCATTCAGCAATATTTGAGCATCTGATTTTTTTTTGTAGGTCCGCTCGTAAATGCACATAAATACCGTTTGTCATTATTAGAAATTACATTTTAAATTCATATTGTGCTCTGTTATGTTCACAGTATGCAGATGCCTTTAAAACACGTCATTTAAACAGGACAAGATTAGAAATATGACACATTTAGCTAAATTTAGATAAAACTTCAGATTGGATTTATTAAAAATATGAATGGGTATTTTAAATCAACTTACTACATGTGCTCTCTATGGAGCCCTGGACATGACATGGAGAAAAAATTAATAAATTGTGGCCAGAAATTAGTATTTCATGGGAACGAAATACTAATTCATTCCCACGAAATACTAATTTGTTCCCACGAAATACTAATTCGTTCCCACAAAATATGAATTAATTGAATAATAATATCATTCCTGGACAGCTGCAAACAGAGAACAACACGATGGACAGGGATAGCATGGTTGAGTGTCTCTCTTTTCTCCTTTATGAATTTTCAGATGCCGAATATGCTCACTATCTGATGCCGAGGCTGTTTGTGGTTGGCTGAGAGAGATGATACTTAGTTTGTTTTTAGTTTTTCATTACGGTCATGTGACGATGCAGCCGCTCGCCCGCAAATAAATTAATAAGTAAACAAATAAATAAAATGGATCAGCACAACGGCACAGTGCGTAGTGTCAACACAACAGCGACACACAGTCATGCTCCCTCACAGCGGCTGCTTTTCAGTCCCAGTCGGTCCCTGGTTTCGTCTGTGTTAGTTCTGTCAGGTCGAGTTTCCATTACGCGTGCCAACAGCCTTTGATCTGTCATCAGATGCGACGGGACAATCGATAAAGATATAAATTTATGTGCTGATTCAGACAGTTACATTGTTTGTTGTGATTATTTATTGCATTGAAATGTGCCTGACATTCTGGAAACCTGCCTGTGAGGTTTTGATGATGTGTGCGCACTACGCGCCGGTCAGCCAAATTACCACTGCACCGACTGCGCTTCGCCTGCGCCGAGGATAGACCAAGTTGGAGCTGGTGAGCTGGTGTTAAATGTAGCAGCTTGACGTTATGTATTCCCTCAGCTGAGCTTCAGACACATGATGCTACTTTCAAATAAGATGATCAGTGAAAGGCACTCTTTTAGC
>JAPQLA010000023.1:1031064-1043607 GCA_029822935.1 Naso vlamingii | reverse complement strand
ATTTCGTTCCCACGAAATACTAATTTGTGGCCACAATTTATTTATTTTTTCTCCATGTCATGTCCAGGGCTCCGTAGCTCTCAGACAATGCGAGCAAAGCGCTGTGACTACAGCCGCCTCCTGTGGCTGATAAGGGTTTTTTGTGTGTTGCCCATTTATGCATTTTTTGTGTCAAGTTTCATGTCGAAGCATTTTCGTTTCACTTTTTGGATGGTTCTTTCAACAGAGGACATCGAGTTAATGGCATCTATTTCCTCCTTCCAGGCTTTTGACTCAACTTTCCCTGTCACACCAATAATAACAGAAGAAACAGGAAGAAAACATATGTTTCTCAACTCTTCTTCACTCAAAATAACTTCGATCTCAGTCTCTCCTTCACTTTCTCTTTCGTAGTAATACCGCCTTCTTATGTGGTGCCTCCTGGTTGTTCATGGGCGGAGATGTATGCTAATGGCTGACTTGTGGGAACACGTTGTCAGTTTACAATTGACTGACATTCATAACCATACACACGTGCCTACGATCAAATCTGAGTTTTAGGCGGTGTTCATGAATCTGCAGCAGGTTTTTAGTACCAAGATCTTTTATTTGCAAATCTACTCACATATTTTCTATCTTTTCATGAGTGAGACCCAGTGTGTATAGACACATACATACAAATAAACTGACTTAGAAATGGAGCACTATTCAATCCAATTTAGTTCTTCCTGACCCTTTGGGGTGAACACAAGTGATGTAGAAATATGCTCCTTGTAACCACAATTTAAAAAAACTAAAAGCCATCATACAAAACTGCTTCTAGGCCATGCTAGCAGCTTATTGTAGCTCTAGGAATGACATTTTTGGTCAGACATTTGGTCCACCACAAGACAAGTCAATACTGAATGATCTCAACAACAACAGGACAGATTGCCATTAATTTGGTTCAGACAGTCATGTTTGCCTTAGGGTGAATTATAATAACTTTGGTGATCCCCAGTCTCGGCCTCTAGTACCAACACACCATCAAACTCTCTCCATTTAATGCTCGGCTTAAGAGCTGCATGTTGCACTTTGTGTTTGGTGTTAATTAGCAGGTAGTATAGATAGATATCACAGTGCTAAACCCCACAGAAAAGCTAACATAGCTATGAATTTATATTTTCTCCTTTTTTTTTTTTTTTTTTGGTAAATGAACATGATTCATGTTAATAAATGAACTCTTGCTGTGTTGGTGGGTGGTTTTCTTTCAACCTTCAGACAGGACGAGCTTGCTATTTCCTCCTGTTGCCAGTCTTCATCCTGAGCTATGTTAACCATGTCTGAACTCCTGCCCGACACTGATTCTCATTGCACTCTCATATGAAAAAGCAATATTGTTACACTTTATCAGCACAACAAAGCCAAAGACTGATGTTTATGGCAATGTCATACGGCAGAAGGAGAGATAGTCTTTAGAAAATGTATTAATGTCCATGAAGATGTTTTAAAGCTTATGGAAAATGTGGTCTAATTCTGAGAAATATTGAAGCTTACAATTCTTCTGGCCAATCAACTATCAATTATCTTTCATTGTGTTCTTTCTTGGAAGTATACCAAGAGGTCACAGTTACTTTCAAAATGATAGATAGATATGACCCATGTTGCTCTTTTGTATGCAAGCATGTTGCTGCTATGACATAAAAATAAAAATGGATTAAAAAAAAAGGATAACAATAAAATTTATCATGTTATAACATGATGAGTTTGTATGTTTACATAACATTAAAAAAATTCCTTGTAATAACTAAAATATTTAATTTAATCGCAAGTTTTCCAAAGTCAACTCAAAATTCATTGCAAATTAATCACACTTTTTTCCAGTTCTTAATTTACCTTGAAGGTATTTTTTTCTCCGGATTTTAAAACTCTTACTGACAGGAGAGTGGACAAACATGCTTGTTTTATTCAAATGTATGTTCATTATTATTGCAGCAATTCAAAACAATGACAAATACTGCGATATGTATTTTGATTGAGCTCTCAGTGCTCTGCTATCTTTAAACTGTTGTGATCGGGGCTCAATTGCTCATGTCTGTATGGCAACAACAATAGTGTCGTTAGTTTCATCTCCGTGTTTTATTGACTGTTTGTTACAAGTGCCATATTGAACACAAACCCTACATTGAGGAGTCAGACCACATGACAACAGCGTCCCAGTATAATGCAGACTACAACATGGTGTCAGAAATGGAGTTACAGAGAGATTTGAGCGATGTACAGTGTGCTAAGCTAGCCTGGAAGCTAACAGCCGACTGCAACCGACCAGCACAAATATGGAGCAGTTCAGGTTGCTATCGCTATCACTGACTCCCTAGTTATAACGTAAAAAATATCACATTGTAACATGAAACTTTTATTGTTCTGAAAATAAACTTGTCATGTCAAAACATGATACCTTTTTTTTTTAAATGGTGTGGCAGCAATACGCTTCCGTACTTTTGTGACTAACCTGATTACTAGAAGTCATCATGACAAATGGTATTAATAGGATCTGTGAATCTAACTGTGGGGCAGCAGAGCCTCAAAGACCAGAAAAGCAGATAGTAACAAAAAATGCTGAAAAAGCCCGGAAAGTCATGAAGGAAAACTGTCCTTGGGGAAAGTGCCAGAGGTAAAGAAAGTGTTTTGCATTTGGAGGCTGAAATTTAGAGAAGAAAAGTAGGAAATAGGTGAGATAATTTTTTTCTTTTGGTGTCTGTCACGTTGCCTTGGGAAAGCAAGGCGACCGGTGAGACTGACTTTGCAAAGCTCCACATCTCAGTCTCCCCACTTCACCAAGACATGACTCTCATTTATTATTTGAACAGCTCAACAGGTAATTTTCCAGCTAAAATCCTGATTTCTGCAGATGTCTGCCTCTCTTCAGCAAGTATTCTAATTACCAGCAGCTCGCTTTGATCTGCGGCCCCTTTGCAGCTTCACAACTTCCTCTCGATTGCTTTTCATCAGGCCTCGTAATTTCTTTTTGGCACTATAGCTTTTTTGTAATGGTGGATATACAGGTTCAGTTACGTGGCTGAGATAAAGCAGAGGGTTGGTGTTAATAGAACCTAACACAGGCAGAAGAAATATCAGGCAGTGGCATTTTTCCAGCATCATCCCCCGCGTAGGACACTGTGCGTTATGACAATAATGTCTGGGTTGGAGTGAGAGGCAGAGATTCTGGATTAGAGGTTCACCTCATTAAAAGTTGGAACCAAAAGCTTTTAATGATGCTAAATGCATGTGTAATTTTCATCTGCCTTCAAAATCAATCATGTGACTGAATCCTCATGTACAAGGCGGGTAATTAGAGCATTATTTTGTGAGGAATGATTGGCAATGGTGGTTAGAGGAATCGTTTTGCTTTTGTATCGTTTGAGGTCTTCTCTGTCAGTTCAGGGAAAAGCAAAAGTGACAAATCCTTTCCCCAGAATATCTTTGCTCTTAGTGTCATCACACTCAAGTTGTGACTCCTTTGTTTTTTATCCCCAGGCCGGTCCGGGATAACAGACTGATCAAAAGCTTAACCTAAGTCAGAGTATCAGCACATTACGCTCTCTGCGTTACGTGGAGGATAAAACGAGGTTAGACCTTGTCTGCGAAACTGTAAAGGCTTTGAGGATGAATTCCTGTGCATACTTATCTCGTTCTCATGTCATTAGCTCTCTGCTATTCATTCTTCATCCTACAAGCTGGACTGTCATCGTCTCTGCACAGTGTCCACTGTCTTTAGACCAGGGAGGATGTCAGGCGGAGAGCTTTTTATTGGAGGAAAGTGAACAGTCTCCAGCTTATCTCTCAGGGACAGTGCCGTTACTGAACGCCACATCCCGCAAACCTGCGACGTCCAACCCCCCCTTCACCCTACCTCCCTCTTGCTGTGCACCCATTAAGGCAGAGTTAATTAAACCACAACTCATTGCCTCAGCAGGAGGGGGCAGGAGGAGGAAAACGGAAGGAAGGGGGGCATACAATTATACATTGGCATTTACCTACTATTTTCAACATATAGCGCTGGGCTGGCAGTCACTTCCCAATGCATATGTCTCACTCTTAACCATCACCCTCAACCATGCCGCTGCAGTGGAGTGCTTGTAGATGGCATGCTGAAAGTCAGAGATGCTTGCTTTTGAAGAAGTTTGTTTTTTTTGCACATGAAGCCGTAAAATAAGGATATTTACAATCATATGCTTTGTTCTGCAGCATCATTATGATGGACAGCGCAGTCCTGAGAGCTGGAGGTCGTTGCTGACATCACTGCTAGCTGAAAACAATGAAGGAGCATATGCACTCAGACAATCTGTCCAAAAATACAATAAAACGCTTGTTCTAAAAGACGTGAAACTCATCGAATGATTAGTGGTGTCCTCTTGTACTGACCCTTACACACGAAGCTAAACACAGGTATATAACCCGGAAATGACTGTTTGTTTCGTAAAGCAGCTGGAAGAGCCACTTTTGGATTATATGTCCACGTTTCACTTTGTGTTTTATTGTCAGTACACGAGAGCACACCACTGAACATTCTGCGAGTTTCACACCTTTTAAATTTATTGTATTTTTGGACAGATTGTCTGAGTGCATATGCTCCTTCATTGTTTTCAGCTAGCGGTGACGTCAGCAACGAGCTCCAGCTCTCAGGACTGTGCCGGTTGTCATAATAATGCTGTAGAACATCGTATATGATCGGAAATATCCTTATTATAAGGCTTAATGTGTAAAATAATGAACTTCTCCTTTAACTGTGCCTCTTATGAAGAATCAGGACAGAAAAGAGAAGAGATGGGGGAGCCGTTGTGCTTTCAAACAACAGTACGTAACAGTGCGATCTCTGTCCATCTGCCTGTCTCTCCATACAAGGTCATCAGGTGGGGATGTGGGGGTTCAAACGCTGTTACCGTGCCACGCAGAGTTGACTATTGCGCCTCTCTTGCCCCCTCTCCAGTCGTCAGATATGCAAGCCCCCCTTTACCTGCTGCGATTCCATTACCCCAGCTGCCTATTCCAGCACTCCAACGTTTCTGTAGCATATTAAACAGATTAATAGAACAATGCTCCAGGGAGAGAGCAGCCTGTCAATCTCGGCTAAAAACACAAAAGCAGAAAATTAAAAAGGCCCATGGCTGAACTCCAGCACTGATAAAAAAATTTTAAAAAAAGTGCTGGAATCTTGCGTGGTGGAGAGAGAAAGAGGAGAAAATACACCACAGATGGTAAATATTTATTCTCCCATCCTGCTTACAGAAAACACACACACACACACACACAAACAGATAGGCCACAGTGGTAACTGAAATGACAATGGGGGAAATTAGCTCTGAAATTATCAAAGAATGTCGAAGCAAACACAGAGCACTTTGTTCCTTTTGTGTGACTATCTTTATACTCAGGATCAGCTATAAGAACTCCAATCTAGAAAACCCGCTTCTGCTCTCCGAGGACGCTGCATTTCATGCCAGATGGACTTTCCTTTGTTTATTGCGAATTCCCTCTGTTGACTAGATGTAAAATCTAAAGCGAATCCTGAGCATTCCCATAGTGTGGCTGACGCCTTCATATCTGTGGCGTGCATCTATAGGGTCGCAGCAGGAGGCACAGAGAGGGAAGCATCCTCCGGTGATGTCTGCTCTCATCCTGGGAGACTCCGGAGGAAAATTCAATCTGGTCCTCTGCTCACAGAGATCTTGGGAGATTGAGTGAGGTCTGCAGCTGGTGGTGAGGGGCTCTGCTTGGTCTCAACGTTCATGCTTCTGTTGCTCGATTGTAAATAAAGGCTGAGAGACGAGGCCTGCATCACAACAGCAGCCACAGCAGGGACACGTCTGACAGGTTCAGCGTAACACGCACGCATGATGAAGACAAAATGTCGACGTATCAGGATAAAACTCAACTCATAACTCAGACGACATTTTGATCATTGGTTGATACAACAACTACATGACATCAAGAACCGCTCTGGTTCTGGCCCTTGTTTTGTGTTTTGTATATTTCGCTGAGCTGTTGGTTTATCTCTATGAGACGCTGGTTTTAAAGCAGACTTATAAATGCTTACATTAGTGAAGTTATTGTTATCTATAATTATCTTTATTGCCAGGTTTTTGTTATTACATTTAAAAAAAAACAAACAAACAAAAAACGACTTAAGGTCTGATAACAAGCTTTAAAGCGCAGGAAAAACCAGCTGCTCTGAGTAACCGGTCGTCAGATCGTCACCCACCTCTATGTCTGAATCTGGCTGACGTTTCTGCCTGTTAAGGGAAGTTTCTCCTCGACACTATACTATTACATTAACAATATATTATTATAGACTGTGGTATAGACCTACTTCATATGTAAAGCGCCTTGAGACAACTTTAAGAATAACTTGACTTAAACATAGGGTAAAAATGAAAAAGGGACCCCCACAAGGCCCTCAATAAAGCTTTATTAAGCTAAACATACATGTTTTTGAGCTTTGTCCCATAATACCGTGAGGGGAGGCATGATGTTGGAATGGTTAGCAGGGTTAGCAACGGACAAACCTGCTCGCTGGCTTGGGCGTTTTTGTGTGGAGTTTACATGTTCTCTCTCGGTGCTCCCACAGTCTGCAGACATGCAGGTCAGGTTAACTTGCAACTCTAATTTGCCTGTCGTTGTGAATGTGAATGGAAGCATTTTCACATTATAATGAATGGAGGGATGGCTGGATGAATGACTAATACTTCGACCCATGACTGAACATCTTCTGATTAAACCCAAGTTTCAAACCGTCACCATTAAGTCACTCACATTCACATGTAAAAGTTATTTAAGTGATTTCCAGTGTTTACAATATGGTACTCAAAATGTCTCAGAATTTTAATGTTGTTTTTGCTTTCATAATTTTAGAACTTTGTGCACAAAAATATTCAGTCAAACTACTATTTCCACTGTCAAGACAGAACATTCATACCTCATTTTTACATAAATTGAGTAACCATACGCCTTTAAAATGTTGGGGAAAAAAACAGTAAAACGTGTTAACAGAAAAAAAAAGAATCAACACTCATTAAACATTCAGATTGTCATGAACTGACATTAAAGTGCAACAAACCTGCATTAAAGTAATTGGGTTTTTTTTCAACATTGAGTTACTGAAGTTGACTCTCTCTTGCACAGTGTTGAGGAGTAACTACTAATGTGAAGCAAAAGTAAATAATTTGATTACAAAATAAATGTAACTGTAATCAGTTACAGTTACTGAGAAAGAATGTGGGATTAAATTAGTTACTCAGGAAATTTGTTAATGACTACAAAGGGAGTTACATCTGAATATTTTCTGTAAAAAGCTTAGGCTGTATGTCGAATAATATTCATTTGGTTGCTTTGCATGTTTTTGATGTCTTTTGTTTTCTGTCATTTCCAGTCCAGCCTGTTAAGTAAAGTTTGATGCTGCTCTGATGCTTTTGATTGGTTCTCTTGTTTGAATTTGCACATCTGCCATTAATATTGCCTGGTTTGAGCTTTGAAAATGGTTGAAAACATTTGTTAGAAATTTTAAAAAGTGATAAAATGTAGTAAGTTACATTATTTTGATAAAGTAACTGAAATAGTGACATTACTTAATACATTTTAAATAGGGTCATTTGTAATCTGTAACCTTTTACATTTCCAAAGTAACCTTCCCAACCCTTTATTGAGCATCAGCATCCCTCAGATGCAGGCTATGAACATTTTGGTTCGTGGCCCAATGTGCCATATCTCTAAAACCTCTCCCCACCACTTGGACCGGCGTGAATCAACTTGCTTCATTAATCACGTTCTTCCTGTCTGAGAGGAAAAAGAGCCTTCTAATCTTTATTTTCCCAACAATGAGAGAATAAAGAGTTAAAAGTATCGTCAGCCGAAACTCGAGTCGCTCCTTCTATCTCCTCTCTGCACTGAAACACTGCAAATCATCTTTAATAGTCGTCATCTTGATGGTTCATTACGTTAAACTATCTCTGCTAGCATCCTCTAATTCAATGGCTCTCCTATGGCCTGAGGGGCTATGAGCTCAGGGAGGAAGGAAGCTGTGTGTGTATCTGTGTGTGTCTGTGTGCGAGTGTTGGGTGTGGAGGGGGACTTTGGCTCAGTGTATTATTAGCAGGTTAATTGCCCCAGTGCAATAGAGTAGCTGGACGGCAATAGGATGCCATTTTAGTTTAATTGTTAGCCATCCTGTACTGTAAGCCCCGAGTTCTGCATCAGCGGCCTCATGGGTGCACAGCAGCGAACCACCAGAGGCCGGCAGCTGTGTCATACTGTAGATGATGAGACGCACATCATCATGAGACGGTGTCAGAGAGAGCAGCTGGCACACAGCGCCACCTAATGGAGACAGAAGAAGACAGCACATCAGTTGGATCTGCAGGAGCATCTGTGAGATGGTGAACTGTTATCATGGATGATTCTGTGCTTTGCAAAGAATAATCCTAGACAGTAAAGACAGTACGAGGAATACAGTCACTTTTGAAACATAGTCTCTTTAGCAGTAGAATTTTAACATCATACATCTTTTTCTTCAGAGTTTTCCTTTTCAGATCTCTTAAATATTTAAATTCTTCCATATTGTAGCTTATCATTGCACTTAACAGTATTGTAGAGAACAATTCAAACAGAGAATAACTGGGAGATTTCTCAGAGTCCTGCAGGATTACACTGAAGTTGACATGGATTGGTCCTGCTTAGTTTCAATACAAATTAAACTTGAATATTTGACTTAACTATTGGTCCAGCTGTACACTAAATTTAGTGAACTTGTTCATTATTTCTCTCTGGAATCTTGATTTCTCTTTTGTGCACTAGAGAACACATTAAAGGAAAGTGATGAGTTTATTTTTCAATCAAAATTGACATTTGCCCAACTTGTTTTTCTTTTTTTCACTTCTCTTTTTCTAATTTTCTTTTCTTTTTGAGGTGAAGTCCTTCTGCCTTTTGTTTAACTGACTGATGGGAGTTGAGGACACCCCTTTTAGAATATAAGAACAGTTTTTTGTTTTCATCCTGGTTTTAAAATACAACATGCACGGTTCAGTGAAAGCAACAGTTTATTTTTTTAACTAAGTGCACATTGGATGTGCCACAGATTATGCATGAGCACTGTATCTGCAGCTTATTCAGGACAAACAGTTCTAGTCGGAGATTTGTGGCTGCGTGTCATGTGAACATGAGTGCTCTTGAAAACTAAAGATCCCCTCTCCATGTTGTACTTCTGCAATAAACTCTTGAGTTTTTGTAATAAGAGTGAAACGCTCATCATCGACTCCTCTGGAATTTCTAAATAATTACAAAATGACATTCCCACCATGTTTTTGATTGAACTTTAACCCTTTGCATCACAGGTTTGATAGAGCAAGTTCATTTTGTGCATGTCAAGCTGAAAACACACAATAACATACAAAGGCCAATCATGAGTCTATTTTCGCCATGACCAGGGATCTAAGACTCTGCAGTTATCTCGCCAAAATAGGTCAAATCACACTGGACACTCAGGAGGTTTAATCATTTACTTGAATTCTCAACATGTCTTTTAGTGCGTGGGGGGCAACAACGAGATATGTTGATTAAAATCTCTAACCTCCAAAAAAAAAAAAAAAAAGTAGGCTTAAAGGGAAAAAAGAGTGATGTTTTGTCTGTGGGATGTGAAAATGTCTTAAGAAAGGCAAAACATTATTTGTCTGATAGTTTCCTCTACTATTCTCAAAAATGGATTTTTGCAATTAAAATATTCTTTTTTAAAATACTTATATATTTAGCCATATTACCAAATAACAGAGTAGTTAACATGGAAAAAAGGTTAGAGTTTTATTTTTTTATTCCACTGTCTTAAAACCACTAACAATAAAAATAGCGCTAAGTGATAACTCTATTTTATTTTCTCTTTTCATTCTGAATCAATACTTCCAACATGAAATAAAAGAGTATACAAAAAAAACATTGCTTAGCAACATGAAAGACTGACATCATCAGACAAGTCATCAGTGGTATTTAGTTGTAGCGTCATTTCACCGGAATAACTCCTATAAATGAAATTATAAATCCAGTAGTTTAGTGTTTTCCAAAGACAACAAGGAAAGAATGAACAGATTTTGAGTATGGTATATTGTTTGTAAGCCTGCAGTCAGGCTGTTTACACAAACAAGCTCCACCAATCAGGATTATTTGCATCAGAAAGACAAAAGTCAGGAGAGAAAAAAAACAGTGAGAACTCACCACAACTTCTAAAACATAAATAGAGCATTGAGAGCATGTCAATAACTGAAGATGACCACAGATGATATATTAATATTTCTGTAAATTCAGATGTTCTCTCATTCGTGGTTTAAACAATCTTTTTAGAGAGATTTTAGTAAATAACTAAAAATGGAAACTGTACAGGTACATCTTTGATTTAGCAGAGCTGTCACCAACAACGACCTGCTGCAGCAGCTGCAGCTTCAGTCTGCAGGCAGCCTACATGTTGCTTTCAGGAACCTCCGTGAATCACAGAGTTGAGGCAGAGCAGTCGTAGGACATCAGAGGAAAAACCAGAGGACATTTTCTCTATAAAATATTTTACCCGATTTTACTAAAATAACTGTTTTGTGCCGCGTATTAACATGCAATCGCGAAATTTTGTTTTTGAAAGGTTACATATTGTTGCTTTGAGACAGACTTGAAAAAATGTCAGTTCTTTAATTGAGAATCATTCAACTTCATATCTGTGCACTTTTTTACGCAAATGTGCGGGTTCTGTTTCAGTCAAAGAATTGAAATGCAGAGTTGAAATTACTTGTCACTGAAGCCAAGACACCCCCCCCACACGCACACACACGCACACACACACACTTGAAATGAAACCTCCACCTTGACCTTGCCTTGACCTTCTGTCCTTTCAGCAGTGTTGCTTGCTTTGTGCTCTCGTCTGTCTTGTGAATTTGATACCTTTACCATCCTCTCACTCTCATCCACACACGCAGGTGATCCTCCCCCACCTCCATCCTCCTCCTCTTTTATTTTTCATCCCATCCCTTGTTCACATTCCTTTTCCAGTGGTTTGCCAGTCCCCACAGACCATCTCCCAGGCTGCAGGTGCCCAGGCCGGCCCTGTCTGTTTTCATTCTCCTCCTGGAGGACAAGTAATTTGGGATAGAGAGAGGGAGAGCAGATGACCAGTGGCTCCTGACCTTTTCTCCCTCAATTTAACTCCTCACCGCCGTGCCCGCCGAATGTGGCAATCAGGCTACACAGAAGTGACACCCTCATCTGAGCGTGGCCAGACCCCGCACACAATCATGGTGTCACTTTCCATCTATATGCAGGGGCCACAGGCAAGTAGTAGACCTAGAATAGGGAGCGGTGGAGGTGAGGAAAGAGGGATTCAGGTATAAGCTAGATCCCCGCTAGCATACGTGGCTTCATAGCGCTGCCAATCATGCAGATAACCCAGCAGAAATATTTGTATGTCTGTGTCACCAGTTGTATTTAATTCTTTGTTGTTGTGTTTTTGTGCTAGCCATGTCCTGTGTGTTTCCAGCCACTTCAGCACTCGGTGGAAATGAAGCTTTTCTTCCATTTCCTCCAGTGGAGGATTTCTTCTCTCACTCTTCAGCATGACCTGAGCATCCATCGCCATCTCTCTTCATGGTAGATGAACCAATTACACAAGCCAGGAGAATGAAAATCACTAGATATTATTTTCATGGGCCTGCTCAATATGAGGCAGCTTCATGACTGTTAGCATTAACGATTAGGCAGCCATAAGCCACTGTGAAATACAATGAAACGCAGAAGGCAAAGGAACATGTGTTGTAATATGAGTAGCCATGTAATAGACTGACTAAGAAGGAGTTTCAGAGTGGAGGAACATGGGAGGAGGACCTCGGATTGGTAAGTTAGCGGATCAACCCCAGTGTGTCTGCATCGGCAGGCCGGGGAGACAAAGTAATCGCCAGCTGTGGATTATAGTTTGTTGATAGCATGTTAATGTGGGAGAGAAGCACCGCTGGCTCTCCACTTCCTCTTTATAGAGCAATTTTTCAGAGGGCATCACCCAGGAAAAATAAAATAAGGGGGAAAGAGCGTGAATAACATTCAACAAAACCTTAAGAGATTGAGCAAGACTAGGTGAAAACCTAGTACATGGCTGCACCGCATCTGGGTAGGGCGGTACATGTGGCTAATGGTAGCAGATTAAATTACATTCTTATGCTGTTTACATAGAATATGTGTGTGTGTGTGTGTGTGTGTGTGTATAACTGCTCATGTGGGTATTGTTTAATTATTTAATTCAACACATTAAAGAACAAGAAATATCTTTAAAAACCATGTTAACAGCTCTGCTTAAATACATAACGTAAAGTCCTTCTACAAGTAGAAAGTAAAAGACGTTCAATATGAAGGAGAAATATCCAACATTTCAACCGACAAAGCCACGTTACAGGAGCAATAAACAGTATTGCAGAGCTCCAAACTGTTTTTACTGAAGGCTCTGTAGCCACTTACTAAAAATTTTCAACTTTATACATTCATTAGATATATATGTGTATATATATATATGTA
>JAPQLA010000023.1:1008516-1023455 GCA_029822935.1 Naso vlamingii | reverse complement strand
TACCAATGACCAAAAGGCATAATACACAAGTGGTTACATCCAGTCTGGGGAAAAACTTCCATTGTTTCACAGACAACTTTTCAGGGTGGGGGTCTGACTGCCTTACATAACCGACACAGATGAAGTAACTTTCGTAGCCAGGTTGCTTACATGGTGTTTGGTGCAGTTTATATGCGTGTAAGCCATCAAGTGTCGCTGATTCCTGAGTCTTTGCGGGAGCTCTATGCCTGGTTATAAGGATACACAGGAATATGCACACTTTCCTGCATTTAATTTTTCTATAAATACCAATGTGTGCAGTGAAAGATGCATACACACTTTTTACCCCAGTCTACGCAGCAACCTTTATAAATGAGGCCTCTAGACTGAAAGGTAAAACTGGTAACATGCTTACCTGGAAACTCAACAAGATTTTTTTTTTAAAAAAAAAAAGAAGAAAGAAAGAAAAGAAAAAAAATGATGTCAGCATAAAATACCTCCGGCCACAGTGTGAGGTCACTGCACCGTCCTGATGCTGGGAGACTGAATGAACACCCTACATTTATCTTTCTTTATATCTTGCACATTCTCTAGCAGGCACAGTAGACATATGTGAACTAGACATTGTGTCTTTGGATCATTTTCCAGCTATTTTATCTCTGATGGTGTTTTATTTGTCACATTTTGACAGCAATTTTACCTTAAAGTCAATGGTGAGTTGGGTTTGTTTCCCCTCTTCAGGGAGTGGGACCGTGTTGGAAAGCCAAAGTTCCATAATGTGCCGGTCTGACGTACAGAGGTGACTGAATCTTCCATTCTGTATGCAGTCTCTGCCAGACATTGTTTACTCTCTCTGGTGGGAGATCTCACTCAGAAGGATGGTGAATAGACTTAAATACCAGGCGAAGGGGTGTGTAGGGGTGTGTGGGTGTGTGTGGGGGTGTGTGGAGGTGTGTGGGTGGGTGGGGGGGACTGGCACAGACAGGAAGAGCTGAAAAGGGAGACATGGATGCGGAGCTGCAGTGAAATTAAGTTAAGGTAATTTATGACACTAAAGTGGCTCCACAGTTTTAACGTTGGGCTTATTTAAGCCAGTAAGTGAAAGAAATCTAAGTTTAGTGGACTTAGTGATCACAGTCGTGCGATATACAGTATATCATGGTGGCTGTGCAGAGCACTGCACCTCTAGGTGGCTGACATGTATTTGTATTTGTATAAACAAAAACCTGCTGCAGGCTCGATTCGATGCTTGTGAGCGTGGAGGCCAGAAACAAATGGTCACTTCACTGGTTTAACCCAGCATACACAAAAGGCACGTGTAAAGTGGTGTTAAGTCTGTACTTACAAGTCCAGCGACAATCAATGGTAGGGACATGTGAGGTGACAGGGACAAGGTGCAGTCACGGTAGCAAGGGAAAGTAGCAAATGTAGTGGAACACGGCTCTCAGTACAGCAGTTTCAGTCTCTCTCCAACGGTCCAGGGCTCCCCGGTCCTTCTCTCTCTCTCTCTTTTATGTTCTGAATTGAATACTTAAGCTAAGTACAAGACCACAGGCTATTTCATGACGAAGTAACCATTGCACGTCTTAATTGAGTGTAGCAATTGCTAGCTGCAGTGCTAACATAACAGTGTGAAAGTCCACGAAAAGGCACTAATAAAAAGGTGCTAAGCTAACAGCTAGCAGCGACTAGCAACACAACTCATTTTCACACTTCACAAATAAATAAAAGGGCAGAGCACAATCAACACACTTGTATTTACCTCTGGAAGATTACAAATATTCCCAAACATCAACCACAGGACAACTCTTCGTCGACCCTTGAAGTTGGGAATGATACTACTCCTTGTAATTATCTGCAATCCAGCTCGGACAATGAGAAAACAGCTTCTGGCTACCATAAAATGTTAACCGCGGAGGTAAGAACAAGCACCTCCTCTCTAACCAGAACTAGGATTAGGATTGGCTGTTCATCACAGACCTTCCAATGAGAGTAAAGAGAATTGAAGGTTGACATGTGTGCTGAAAACAAGCTTGACTGCCCCACAAACAAACATGCTTTGCTGGCTCATGTACAGACAACCAAACTATGAGTGATTTTTAGAACTATAATCATGTCTTTTTAATGTAACTTATTTAACTGTAAATATGACTGTTGTTATAGATTTTATCACAGCATATTTTTTAAAACATATTCACACATTATGAACTTATTATTCTTTAGAAAAGAACATTTTAATTTCTTTTGAAAATACACATTTTAATATACACGACTAAATGAATTTAGCCAGGGCTACATGTAGAAGCCTTTCCCATCTTCAGACTGTGTTTTTTGCACTGCTATCCTCTGTTGCAGAAGAAGCAGTGTGTATCACAGGCCTCTCAGACTGGTGGCAGACGCTACCATGCAAGGTGCCGACCTCACCTGCACGACTTCGTGAACCTCAGCTCACTTTTGGGCCTCTTCTTTGCCTCACTCTGATTCCCACTTCCTCCTTTACTCAATAATTACTAGAGGGCTTTGTCACCTTAATGTTTTCGTTTTTTTGTACAATCATTTTATTGTTTTTTTCACCACTGGACAGTTGGTTTGGTGAATGCTTAGGTGGGTTTTTTTCCCTCATCTCTGATAAAGAGCAGCACACAGCTGCTTCCCTGAGATGTCTATGGAAACATCTATTTCTTCATGCAGCAAAAGAAGCAGATCAAATAAGGCTGGAGTGACCTGTAGCGCCCACTTTACTGATGGCGCCAGTGTGCATGGTGATCCGTCTGTCAGGCCTGCTCGGCCTTCTGTTACTCTTGTTTCTAAGCGATTTTAGTCAAAATGTCGCTGCTCTTCTTGTCTATGATCGCCAGTTGCTTCTCAAAATCAGAGCGGTTCCAGAAATGAGGTTGAAACACCCTCTGAGAGATCAAACCTCACACCCTCCTCCTCCTCCACTTCTATCCAACATACCGGCATACCTGCGCCGCCTCCCCTATGCCATTCCCCAGACGAAGCGCCCAAGGAGACAGGGAAAGCGGGACGGCGTACTCATGAGGATCAGGTCTTTCCTCCCGTCTCTACAAGGGATCCATCTTGGCCTCCCCCGCCGTGTCTGCCACCCTTTGTCCAAGAACCTTCTGCTCTGTGGAGTCCAGGGGGCTGTGGCTTCTTCAGATTGTCCCCGACAGCCTCCCTGAGAGTTGGCGATTCTTGCTGGTGCAGGTTCCTCCTCCCAGGCGACCACGAGCCCGCAGAGGCGGCATGGATCTCGGTAACCTTCGCCTGCTGGATCATGCTTGTACACCAGTCAAAGAGGAGCTCACTCTCTGCCTGGCACTTATAATTGCTAGATCGCTAGCCAACAACACTTTCCTCCTGAATGACATTATTGCGTCCCAGGATTCGGATTTCATGCTGGGGAGTTTACAACATTCTCTGAACTCCTTCCCCCAGACTGTTCATTCATCAGCACCCAGCGTAAAGGAACACCGTGGTTGACTGGGGCAGGGGGGGAGGAGGAGCCATGGAGGGTGACAAACTGAGTTCTATCTGCGAGGTATGATTGAAACCATGCCAGAGCAGAGCCGGAGATGCCAAGGAGGTCAGAAAGGCATTTGAGGAGGATGGTGTGGCAAACAGTGTCAAAAGCAGTAGAGAGGTCGAGGAGGATGAGGATACTGATTTTCCCGGAGTCTGCAGTGATAAGGAGGTCATTGGTGATCTTGATCAGAGCAGTCTCTGTGCTGTGGTGTGTTCTGTAAGCTGACTGAAGAGGTTCATAGAGCTCATGGTTGGACAGATGCAGATGGAGCTGGGCAGCCACTGCTCTTTCCAGGATCTTGCTGAGGAAGGGAAGGTTGGAGATCGGCCGAAAGTTATTGAGGTCATCAGGGTCCAGACCAGTCTTTTTTAAGATGGGAGTGATTCAGGCAATTTTAAGACTGGGGGGAACCGTACCAGAAACTATCTCTCGGCTACGGGGCGCACTGCCCCGTAGCCGAGACACAATGGGGGAGGGGGGGGCAGGTAAGAGGAGTTGTTGATGAATGGAGTCCACCTTCGCTGAGAAGAACTCCAGAAATTTAGAGCAGCGGTCAAGGTCCTCAGCAGTGGAGGAGGCAGCAGGGGGTGGAGCAAACGATTGATGGTGGAGAGTAGTGTTCTGGGGTGGTTTTGCTGTGAGCGGATGAGGGTGGAGTAGTACTTGGTTTTGGTCCTGGAGAGTTCCTTCTTGTAGAACCTCACATGCTCCCCAAAAGCCAGATGGTGGATGGCAAGGCCGGTTCGTTTGTGGAGCTGCTCCAACCGGCGACCGGTGGTTTTCATAATGCGGAGGTCAGAGGTGAACCAGGGGGCGGGGCGGGTATAAGAGACAGACCGGTGTTTAAGGGGGGCCAGAGAGTCCAGGCAACGGGATAGAGCGGTGTTATAGTGGGCGACTAGGCCATTGGGCGAGGTGTCAGGTGGAACCTGGGCCATGTGGGCCACGAGCAGGTCAGACAGAGCTGGTGAACTCACTGACTTGATGCTCCTAAATGAGATGGTCCGTCTGGTGAGCAGTGGGGTTGAGGGGACCGGGAAGTTGAAGAGGACAGCGTAATGGTCCGATACTGCCAGATCCAGACACTGCAGATGGGAGGGAGGGGTGCCAGTGGAGCAAACTAAATCACGAGTGTGACCTTTGACATGGGTGGGGCCTAGGACATGCTGAGTGATACTGAAGCATTCCAAGACTGACAAGAACTCTGCGGCAAAGCTGCAGCTGGAGGAGTCAACATGAATATTGAAATCCCCAGCAGGAGGGTAGATGGAGACTTGGAGCAGACAGAGGTCAGTAGCTCTGTAAGCTCAGCTATGAAGGTGGTGGAGGCCTTGGGGGGGCGGTAAATGAGAACAAACTGTTGTTGTGGAAAGCCAGAGAGTGTGAATGTAATACACTCAAATGATGTGGTATTAGGTGCAGAGGTTACCTTAACCCGGATATCAGCACGATGGATAACAGCCAGCCCCAAACCCTGGCCAACGGAGCGAGGTTTCTGGAGGTACACATATCCGGGGGGAGTAGCTTGATTCAGTGTAATACAGTCCTGCTGATTTTGCCATGTCTCAGTTAGACAAAGAAAATCAAGTTTTCTGTCAGTTATAATGTCATGGATCAGTAGTGCTTTATTGTTTAGGGAGCGAGTATTAAGCAGCATGAAAGAGGCAGCAGAGAGGGGAGACAGGCTGGGAGGACTGATACTGTCAACACAGACCAGGGGCTTGAGACAGCTAGCGCACAGCCGTGTATGAGGTTTGTTGTGATGACGTCGCTCAACAACACGGAAGTGCGCAGCGGATGCTAGCACCGGGATTGCGTTGGTGGCATTGGGAATAAACTTATGCCGGGATGCTCTACGTATATAGCGGAGGCGTTGTAGAAGACCAAGTGATCTGATGACATCCAGGCAGATGGAGGCTGCGGAGGATGAAAGCCCCTGAAGAACATCAGAGGAGTATTTGAGCACCATGTCAATGGAGAGAGATAGCCAGCAGGCTAGGAGCCGCGCCCGGGAAGCCCAGCTACAGACAGCGCCAGCCCGCGGTGTAAAGGCCGGGATAGTAGAGATGGCACAGGCAGTCCCAGTGATCCCTCTGGGCGTAATCCGGGTGGTGGGGAAGGAGGAAATCCAAGCTGAAATCCTGAGGAGATGGAAAAAATCCAGCAGGCAAGCAAGGAAAGCTTGACAGCTGAGCAGCAGATGCTAACAGCTGACAGGCAGATAGCGTTTGTCCCGATAGCTGATTGCCAGCAGAGAGGTATCCTCAATCTCCAATAGAAGGTGGCACAGGCTGTCCGAGTGATCCCTCTGGGCATAATCCGGGTGGCGGGGAAAGGAGGAAATCCAAGCTGAAATCCGAGGAGATGGAAAAATCTAGGAGGCTAGCAGGGAAGGCTTGACAGCGGGGCAGCAGATGCTAACAGCTGACAGGCAGATGACCCTTGTCCCAGATAGCTGATCGCCAGCAGAGAGGAATCGTCGATCTCCGAAAGAAGCGTGAGTAGCACAATCAGAAAACTGAAAAGCACAGTCTTCATGATGTTGTGGCAGGATTGCGGGTACAGGTAGAACAACAGAAAAGTTGACCGGCAGAGAAGCGGCGACATGCACGCCAGCGTCCTCTCAGACCGGAAGTTGTATACCCCCTGAACAGTATCCCCCCAAGTTACTGAAAGACATTTTTAACACTGTTGGGCCATACATTTTAACTTTGGTAAATACCTCTCTTATCTCAAGCTGTGTTCAACTTTTTCTAAACATGCTGTAGTGCAGCTCCTTCAAAAAACACAATCTTGACCCCTCTGTTCTTTCCAACTTTAGGCCCATTTCTAAGCTTCCTTTCCTGGTTTGGGAGCAACTGCAGTCATACCTTGATATTAATGGTATCTTGGAAAAGTTTCAGTCTGGTTTTAAATCACAACATAGCACAGAAACCACACTTTTAAGAGTTTTTAATGACCTTCTTTTAACAGCTGACTCTGGAAACTCTGCTGTGCTGATGCTTTTAGACTTGACTGCAACTTTTGATACTTTGCAACTTTTTCACCAGATTCTTTTATCAAGCCTCGAACTGTGTGCTGGTATTAAAGGTGATGTCCTCAAATGGTTTCAGTCATACCTGTCAGGGAGGACTTTTCTGTTGACCTAGGCAATTACTCCTCAGCTGCAGCCCCACTAGGCTGTGGGGTCCCTCAAGGCTCCATTTTAGGCCCCATTCTCTTCTCTCTCTCTTCTGTGCTTCCTCTGGGGTCCATTTTTAAAAAATTCAATATCTCTTTTCATTGCTTTGCAGATGACTTGCAAGTCTACCTGCCTTTAAAAACTGATAACTCTAGCGATGCCTTGCTGAACTGTCTTAAAGATGTTAAATCCTGGATGGAGCTAAATTTCTTGACTCTCAACAAAAAGAAAACAGAGATCATTGTGTTTGGTAAATCAGAGCTCCTGGATGGCATTAATAGTGTTCTTGGCCCCTTAGCCTCCTATAGCGATCCTTCTGCAAAAAATCTTGGAGATATTTTTGACAGTTGTTTTAAGTTCGAAGACCAGATTAACTCAGTAGTTAAAACAAGCTTCAGCTGTGACTCCTGGGGAAAGTCAGAGCCTATCTCCCTCCAAACGAATTTGAGAGAGTCACACATATGTTTATAACTTCTCGCTTGGACTACTGTAACCTGTTGTATTTTGGTGTGGATCAGTCTTCATTTTGTCGTCTGCAACTGGTTCAGAAAGTGGCGGCTCGCCATCACACCTGTCCTGACTTCTCTTCACTGGCTCCCGGTCAGTTTCAGGATCCAGTTCAAAATTTTATTACTTGTTTTTAAAACCTTGCATGGGCTAGCACCACCATACTTGTATGAGTTGTTGCACCTCCATGCTCCAGCTTGAGCATTGCGGTCAACACATCAGATGCTCCTAGATGTTCCTAGGTGCAGGCTGGTAACTGACAGAGCTTTTGCAGTAGCTGGTCCCAACCTGTGGAACAGCCTACCTGTTAATATTGGAACTGCTCACTCTGTTGAAGTTTTTAAAACCTTACTTAAAACTCACCTCTTTGCGCTGGCTTTCAATACAAGTTGACTTTGACTCTTGTCTCTTATTTATGCTCCTAATTATTGTTTTTTTTTAATTCATTGTATTTTATTGTGTTTTTATTTGATGCATATTTCTATATTGTGCTATTATTGTGTTTTAAGCTTGTACAGCACTTTGGTCAGCTGAGGTTGTTTTTAAATGTGCTATATAAATAAACTGTGACTTGACTCGTAAAAACCTAATACCAATGCCCAGGAGACACATCCTGTGGTACCATGACCAGTTATTGTTCAGTAAGGTTACTGTTAGCAACGCAGTAATGTCACTGTCAGTACTCTGGTTATTACAAACATAACATTTATATTTGTACAAACAACATCAAAACGCAATGGAGTTGCTGACAGCAGGCGCAACTGCTGTGGCGCTGGTCCTGTAGTGGCACTGGTGCAGCAACCCTTGGTACTGAATTACTTTTTAGAAGAAGCACTTTGATAAATCGCATGTCCACTTCCATCAGAATGGAAAAGCAATCGCTGAAAAAATGACTGTTGCAATCCAAAGCTAATCTACTTCAATTATGAAAACTGGGGAAAAAAATCTAACAACCTAAGAAAAAATCGCTAGCTAACCTTCTAGATACTCTAAACACACTGCTAACTATAAAATTTACACTAAAATAACAAACACTAACTGAAAAATCTAACTATGATTCTATATTCAAACTACAAATGTGCTCAATCCATGATATTCCTCTCTCCACAGCCTGCCAAGTCATGAGCCATTGGTTTTATTCAGGGCAGGCATTGGTTGGTGACGAACGTCGTTGCCATACACATCACAAACCTGCCAGATCATCCAATAGCAAAATTCAATTGCAATTGCCGGGTTTTACCCAGTACCCAGCAGAGGGCAGTCACTATGTATATGTAGAATTCAATTACTTTGCACTTAAATGTCAAGAGTATGCACTACATACTCGTAAGTATTGGTTTTCAGCTGAAAAAAAAAGTGGTTTAGAGGGTTTAGTTACTCTTTAAAATACAGTGTATGAAATGACTGTGCTTTAGAAAATCAACTGACATCAAACAAACTATACAGTCACAAGCATTACCAACTAAAATACTGCAGACCACTGAACTACACTCCGAGACATTAAACATGAGCACAAATCACCAAAAATACACAATGATTCAGGCCTGACATGAGCACACACACAAACTGAGCTGCGTGAGAATGTGTTCTTGGATGCATGCGTGAATTAGGCCTGGGATCAGTGTTTGAGAAGAAAAGAAGCACGGAGAGAAGAAAAGGAGGAGCGGGAGGGAGGGAGAGCCTGATTTTACATTTCGTGCATGTTGTCAGTGGCAGACAGCTGACCTTCAGCACAGACATGCTCGGCTGCGTAACAACAGCGAAATGAGGGCCGTTTCAAAGGATTACATGAAATGGACCACATGCTTTAAAGTTGTTCAATTAGATTATCCTTTACATTTTCTTACTCGTGTGCAATCAAGGGATGGATACAAAGAGCCAGAAACAAGAAAACATCGCAGATGCATGCTCACACGGCGAGGGACAGAGGAGCGAGATGGCAGAGAGGTAGTGAAGGTTGAACAAATGCAGTAAGGAGTCAATCATAGCTGGGCAATGAAGTGATTTCTGAAATAATGTAAATGGTCACAAATACATCAATTCTGATGTAAAGCTGGTTTCTTGGTAAACCTTGGTTGTTATATCTGTTCAGTTACATCCAACTGTCACTGAAATGTGTGAAAGATTAATGCAATACATGATTTCAGCAAAGATACTTTGTAGTATGTGTTTATGGAATAAAGGAGAAAAAAAGTGCTGCTGGTTTAGTTAACAGTGTGTAGATTTCATCACAGAACCTTTATAACAGATGTGAGGGAAAGTGCCCTCCGAGGTGTTCAATATCAGGAATGATTAGACGATGTGGAGGCATGAACTGCCTGACGTGCTGCGAAGTTCATTCATTCATGATAATGGACACCTTGGAGGACTTTGTCCCGCTTATACCATCATCACTTACCATATTTTCTTTCATTTTGTGGTCAAAATAGAAAGTTTTTAACAAGTAACAACTCTGTTTTTCTTGCAACACCTGAGACCTCAACTAATAACTGGAATAATCATATCCCATCAGGGTTCTTATGAAATGAAAACGTAGGTCAGTACTCAGTGCTACGATGTAGCAATGGGAGATAAACTAGTCCGCTCGGCTGTTAGCCAGAGAGCCAATGTTATACTAGCAAGTTTAAAGTCAATAACATTGGGCACGTTGGACAAACAGTAAATGTATTTGAAAAATCAAAAATAAGATTTCAAGGCAACAGCATGGTCAAAAAGAAACACACACTCAGACACATTCTGGCAACATGCCTTCATCAGGGAGTCAAACAGAGCTCAAGACAAAGAACGCCCTTCCACACTGGTCGACAAAACCTAAAATCCCTGACGGATAACGATTACCATGATGGAGGGTATTGACTTGCTTTGTTAACCCAGGCTCTCTTCTTCATGTTATGTGCGCATTCCCATAAAAAGTGCCGTTTGGTGCCTCATGTGACTCTACTACCACACAAAGCGGACTGATCGTGCCACCTACCTCCACTTCAGAAGACTTTAAATTATTACAGGCAGAAGTAACACTTAATATTTAAGTAACACAGAGCGGAATGCTTGCAGAAAATTAACATTGTATAAATTTGTATAAATATGTTTATGTGCACTCAGAGAGTCAGAAAAGTTCCAGGGAGGTAAACAGATGAACAGACAAAGACAGAGCAGAAACACAGAGACTGCATACACAGAGAGTAATATGATGCTGGCGGGGTCATCAGTTAAAACACATTAGTTATCATACTGGAAGAAAACTTGACAGGACGAGAAGTAAAGGAGGAAGTAAAAGACAATGAACACTACGAGAAACAAACAACTTTTACCTAGATGCAAATTTGGTTGATCGGCCACCATGGAGCTGTTTAGAATGTCCATAACTTGTTAGCTGACCATGAAAATATGCCTATAGCCTAAAACAGTTCCCACTGGATTTTGTGTTAACTTAAGCATTTCAGAACTTCTTCTTGTGTATTATAGCAATTCATCTTTGAATAATACTGTTTGGTTTCGTTGCAGAGTTTTGCAGTGTTGTGCATCTCCATTTCCTCCATTTCCTCCAAACTGTACGACATTTTCTCACAGACATTTTTCTTGCAGCTTATTTCATCTTCTTTTTTTCCCCAAATACTCTCAAGGAAACAAATCTAAGTATTTTTTCTCACAATTCAAAATCGATTTGTTGAAATAACAGTGATGATATTTCTCATTGTAGTAAAGCTGTAACGGAAGATTTGCAGATACATGAGTTTCAGAAGTTTAATTCTCTTGCACAGCACCGTAGTTTTTGTTATTTTGCTTCAGTGCATTTTATGCAGTTGACGTGGTTCATGGCTGAAGTCTGTCAGGACGATGGTCACTGAGAAAGAAGCTCATCGCAAAATAATATTCAGCTGTGCAAGTTTGTTCTTATGCACCTTCATGCATTTATCTACATACATGTAGTGGAGGGAAAGCGTGTGTGCGCGCGTGTGTGTGTGGTGCTCGTAGTGGTCGAGGGTTGTTTGAGGGGGGCTACTTTCAGGGGATTTGCTGTAATTATATGACAAAACGCTGGCGAGTCTCTACGGATACTGAGCAGAGGCTCACGGGTCAGGGGACCGAACACTCTGGGCCGGGTAATTTGTAAATGTCATTCAGGTGGAGTCCTCTGCCAGCCAACAGGGAGAGGAGGGGAGAAGAGCCGCGATGGATGGAGAGCAGACGGGGGGGGGGGCAGTGGTCTTTTCTTATGTAGATGATTTTACAACAGATGCTGAGTCCCTCCTCTGCCTTTGTCTGCAGTGATGGCTTTAATTTTTTTGATTTATATAAAACATACTGATCGACACACTACATGTTCAGTGACGTAGTTGTCAATGAACATAAACAAATATGGAGAAACATTTTCCCCCGATGATGTTTTTGTTGGTTTCTAAGTCATATGTGAGGTGTCAGTCTAGTGGGTTTTGTTGTTGCATACTTCAGGACTGTCAGTGTTAACCTGGTAATTGTGATGCGATTAAAGTCAGAGCATAATGCACTTTTTTTTTATTACATTTTATAGCATGTTATTATGTCCCCTCTAGGCACCCGTATGCCTTGACCTGCTGTCTCCTGAATGTCATGTGCGCTGCAGTTTTGTTGCATTTTCCACAAGACTTCATACCCCGGCAGGAGTGGTTGAGAGACAGAGCATCGTGCCTCTGCTGTACTTCTGGCTGAGGAGGCAGCGGGGTTAAAGAGTCTTTTTGTCTGTTTTAATTGTGTTTATTGATGCTTATTTGTGCTGCAGCCTACTTGTTTGGTTAAAAATGCGCTCACCAGACACAACAGTCACAAGTCCAGTAAATCACAAGTATTGTGAGTGGATTAAACTGCTGAATAGTACAGCATACTTTACCTTGTACAAAAAGGCTCAGGGGGTACACAAGACAAAAAAGGTTGGGAACCGCTGTTGTACAACATGAGGCTCTTGTCATGGTGGTCAGATATTCTCTGACCTGTTTCCGTCGGTTGACTTCTGGTCCAGTGCCACGGGTTGTGACGTTGATATAGTAAACTGAAACATGCACAGGGTGTGTTCTCACTCTTTGTAACTTGTCATGTGAGGCCGTTAATATTGCTTTCAGTGTTTCCACAAATGGATTTAAGCAGGAGATAAGGACTTTATACACTGGGTGCATAACAAACCAATGACACCAAAATGCAAATTATTGGGATGCAAATATTTCGGATCAAAACTATTCACACCAGCAGCAACACAAATTTGTGACAGAAATACAAGGATATGAATTTGCAAAAGACTTTTGACACCTCACTCTGGAGAGGGAAGAATGGACTCATCCTCCATATTTAGCCTCAACGTGAAACTCAGCTTACTATGAATAGCTAAGTCTCAGGTCCACATCACACACAGCATCGGAAAGACTTCTGTTAGGGGCTCCTACTCTTCCCTTCGCGTAGTAATCACAAAAAACAGTACTTGCCAGGTTGCCAAGGTTGTTAACCATCTCGTCTAGTTTTCAATAATAAGGGGGTTTTGGTCTGTGAGAGCCTGAAATTTCTCTCAACACAAACATGGCGCTGGCCATGTAGACTTTTGCTCTACAGCGGGAGACGGATGTGACGTTTGTTCCACACAACCATCGTGATTGGTTGATGCCTTTGTTCTTAGTGCAAAAACTCAAAAAAATCAACCTCAATCCAAAAAATGTAACTCAAGGCTCAATAAAAATTAATCACACGACATAAATGCTTTGTGTGTGTAAAGGCCTTTCATTATAAGCTCAGTGTGTGGCACACAGATGCTGTAGGGGTACTTTATGATTTGTGACAGCCAGGGATCCTGTCTAAGCTGTTTATGACAAGTACAGAGAGGGAACAGGTCGGTTTTTATTAACAGCAAAGCTGCCTTTGTTGACTTTAAGGTCCTTATACGGATTTTAGCACATTTTAATAAAAGTATAATGTAAATATATATTGTAAATATGTGGCTTACTCTAGGCTGTGTTAGAATGGAAAGATTGAGAACCAGTAACAGGAATGTAGGGACTAGCGAAGGGTCAATCAGACCCCTCTTTTACCTCTTAAGAGTGTTCATGTTTTCATGAGCATGGTGCTCTGTGTGCGTGTATTTGCATTTTATGACTTATCATTAGCCAGATACAAAAACCTTGCTCATTACACCTGAAAGGGGAGCCAACATTTCAGCCATCCTACTGTACATGAAGTGTTCTTCCTGAATTTTACTTCCACAGTGCAGCACAGTCAGACAGCTCCTACTTACACCCTATTACCATTATGTTCGAAAGGAACGTCTCGTTTTCTTTTTAAGTGGCCAATCAGCGTTGCCTTAGAGAGGACAGTTCATGAACATCTGTACTCCAAATAGACTCTCCAACCACAAAGCTACAGTTGTGTTCAAGGGAACATTTTGCAGGTGAAAGTGACACTGACTGATATTGAGTTTATTGGGTATGTTTATCAAAATGAGTTGCATTCTTCCCTCAAAACATCAAGGACTCCATTAGCTTCTGAAAAAACAAATCAATTTGGATACCTGTAGCATTTGTCCTTTTAGATATTCTCTTTTCAAGCTGTTTTAATTTGAATAGAGATGTTATTCTCTTGAATCAGCGAACCACCTGGTAAAAAACAACCCAATATTGGTTCATGTCTGCTGATAAATAACAACCTAATAAGATGTCCTTTACTTGAATTTGTGACTGGTAATTACAGCTGACCTGGAACAACTGATAAAAAACATGAGGTAATGACCCTGAGCAGAAGCAACACTAGGCCTGAGCATCTGAGGCCTTTTTATGAATAGCCCTGAATCTAAGAGTCAAGCAAAAAAAACAACCAAAAAAAACCACCGCTATTTCTGTGCAGCCATGAGGGAGCGAGAGAGAGAGCGAGTTTGGCATTAAATGGCTTGTCATTGTTTGCATCTGATGCAGGACTTCCAGGCTATGAATAAGAAGCTTTTTCAAAAATGATGAAGGCAACAAGGTGCCAGCGAGGCAAGAGGAGGTGAAGAAAGAGCTTCCACTGTAGCTGTAGCAGCAGATGAGTAAAGAGATGAAAGTCTCGTCTATAAGCTCTGGCTGGCAAAGAGGAGAGGATACTAGCTAGCTAGCTGGACAGTGGTTTCAAACTACACTAAAGCCTTCTTTTCACACCGGCCAAAAACTCACTGAAACCTGCCAACATCTGGCTTTTGTCTTCAGTGTGAATGTGTACAATCAGCGTTCACACCATCGTACCACTCCTGAATGATGCCAAAAACAACGCACCACAAGAAAAAAAACAGAAATGCATACTCATTTGAAGAAAATATATGTTCTTTACCTTTCCAAAATCAAACGCTAAAAGTGTAACGTTATGCTCCGGGCTTAACTGTCCGGGCGTCCTCATTTCCTGTTGAACCCTGTACAGTTTAACAAGCACAGCTAATGTTACATCTGCTTCTGTGACCCTTTAATAAACACTGAGGTCATGTGGCGTTGTTTTTTGTAGATATTAGCTGATTAATTTGAGTTACTTATAGTTATTAAGAGCGCTAGCAAGCCTGGCCAGCTAAGCTAAAGTCTATGGCAGGAGTCTGGAAATAGCAGCTTTCAACAGAAAAGCCAACTTTACATTTTCTGTTAATTTACAAAGAGATGTGTCCTCCGCTTGTCCTAAATTGTTATGAGGTTCCTTGTTTGTTTTCTGAATGAAGTGAAACACAAGCTGAAGCGGCTGCACTGTGATCTGTAGCTTTAGCATGTATCT
>JAPQLA010000023.1:974312-1000318 GCA_029822935.1 Naso vlamingii | reverse complement strand
CAACACGTATGAGTGAGGGGGTACTCATGGTATGACAAAAAGGCTCAGGGGGTACACAAGACAAAAAAGGTTGGGAACCACTGCTTAAAAGAGTATTACATAACCCGAGGTGGAGCAGTATCTTGAACACAGTACGAGGTGAGATTAAAAAGTACCAAAGCTGCAAATCTAAAAACTAAAGCCAAAGAAGTCCTCTTGTGAAGCCATAAACCACTGCCAGTGTTCTCTAGGCGTGTCACGCGACATCTGTTATTTTTTCCTGGATCTGCTCCACACTGTCAAAATGGTGACTTTTCAGGTGCAACTTGATTTTGGTAAGGTTATTGGGATTTGTCGACTGTCTGATTGTGGCCAAGAAACTTGTGCACTTTCATGGCCCTGTGAGCTTGCTCACTGTCATGTTGTAGTTCCACACGTTGTTTGCACCAACTGTGCTCCCTCAGAACGGGACAGCAGTTCTCCAGCGTAACAGTCTGACCCTGGGAGGCACAGTCACAGGTCACATCTGTGAATGTCAGAGAAGTACTTCGTCGTACTCCCGATGAAACCCACGTTGTTCCATTTTAGTGGGCTCGTCCACTGAGGAGACTGATGTTTGGTCCGTGGGTTGCAGTGGTAGAATCAACTCTCATTAGAGGAGATGATCTGAGGTGTTTGTTTATCTTGGGTCTGTTGATGGACATCCTCACAGACTTCCACACAGTGCTGCTTTTGCTCAGGAGTAGGGAGCTATGGTGCAAAAAATTACAAATGCAAGTCATACCAGTGGTCACAAAAACACCCTCAGCTCAGGTGCTTTGATGATCAAACAGTGTAACTTGTAGGGACGGGCATGATTAATAGTTCATCGATAATTTTGTCGATCACATTTTTAGCAATCTAACGGTGGTATCAAACAGAGGTTGTGTTGCGCACTGTGAGTCTTGAAGCCATGCAGTGAATTTCACCATGTGGCAGCAATGAGACATCTTACCAATAGGGAGCGATATGTTACTAGTTTTAGGAGACGGAGAAAACGGAAATAACATTTCTCAGTTGCCGACAAGCTGCCGTAAATATCAAATGTAAACATGAAGAGGTCAAAATGAAGTCTGGCATGAAACCATTTCAAACTAAAAGATGACGAAGTTCATTGAAGTTCATTGTAAACACTGTAAAGCCATGTATTATAACAACACAACAACGACCCCAATGATGTATAACTTGAACAGCAGAGGAGCCTCAATGCACAACAGTGTATTTTGTTTTTGATGAGCCATGGGCTCTGCAGCGTTCACGTTACGTGTGCCTCATATCTTTATTGTTTAAATAGTTGAACTTTCGCTGCCTCGTCTGAGAGGATTGTTGTTGGACTATTTATTCTTCTTGAAAAAAATATTGAGGAAGAATTCGCTGCATTGTGCATTTTTTTTTGCCACAAGCAATTTTTTAATATAGAAAATAATGATTAATCGATAATTGATTGTTAATTTTCCTGATGACTGATCAAGGGAATCTCCTCAAAGGCCCATTCTTAGTAACTTGAAACACTTAGTTATTGCTTGCACCTGCTACATGCACATTTCACCTTAGGGTTTTGATCTCACCCTAGACCTATATATAATGTCAGTCACCCTGGTCTCTCAAAAACCACAAAAACAAATTTTGTAGTTTAGTGACACTGCAAATAACTTGGGATCATGGGAGCTGCTGTCTTATTGTTCAACAGCCACCACTGCAGATAATAAGTAGTGATGATGAGACAGTGACTTATAAATGGAAGGTAAGTGTTTACAGTATGAATAGGTGTCAGGTACTTTTTTAAAATCGTTACCTCAGCAATGAGCATACTATTATGGTGTGTACAGGTGCTCCCAATTACCAGCTTTGGTTGCTTTATCATTAGATGGCGTTTAAACAACACTACCATTCCTTTTCTTTCTCTTTCTTTGTCTCTAAACCCTTTATCTCTCTCTCACACACACACACACACACACACACACACACAGAATGACTGACTGACTGCAGCAGCCTTAAGGTAAAATGCTCACAGCACACACTGTCGCCCATCCAGTGGCACGCTTTGAGCACCAGCCTACACCACACAGCAAACCTATCATGAGACTATTCAGCATGACGCACACCCACATTCACACGAACTCACAGTTCAATAAACACACAATCATTCCCTCCCCCATCGCTTTCTCTTGCCGTACAAACACACACACACATACCCGTGGTCACAGACACACACGCACTGAGAGCAATCAGCATGGGCATTTCCGTTTCCTTAATGCTGATGACACTGTTTCCATTTCTGTAGAGACAATGCTTTGTAGCTGTGGCAATATGGATTCTTATGGCCGACACACTCCGTTGGCCAGCAGCATGCTTCCAGCCACATAGCTTTGTTTATGTGGAAAACCATATCAAAGAGAATAACTATTGAGAGGTAGCTAAATCAAATATGTGGTGTGAGGAGAGAAGAAAAAAACATCAACTTTCCCATTTCAGTTGTTTTCCCTTGAATGTTGCTCTAAAGCTGTTAATAATGAGTGCTTTTTATGATGTAATGTGGAAGCCAGCGACGTCCAGAGCTCAGCTCCCCTGAGGTGAAAGATATTGAAGTGGACAAACTCACTAACCATCAAGTAAAGCCTAATTTCACTCAACTACACAACACTGTGTTACTTGTGTGCTTGATAAAAGGTCATGTTCAGTATGCTTTGTATTTTTTACGCAGAGGGATCGGGCAGAAATAAAAGGTAAAACTAAGAAACACAGAAAGAAACACCATTAATGTGGTTTTGCTATTCTAAGAACTCTATATGGGCAGCAAATAAACATTTGGTAATGTTAATGGCAGCCCCTCGTCTGTCTGTAGGCTATCAACGATTTGAGTCAGCTGCTGCGTACACAGATCGGAGCTGCTGTCTTCAGTCCCTTCGTGACTCACTGCATAAAGCCCGCCCTATATGAGGTAAACGCTTGCGGTTGGCCCGTCTGGTTTTTGGTGGAAATGGCCATGAATGGGAGGGTTCCCAGACCATTTTGTGATACAATGTGGAATAAAACTTGGACACTTAATATTTTGAGTGCGTAAGTGCACGAGGTGCGTTCACACTGAGAAGTATGCGAAAATGTCAGTGTACTATTTGCGCACTCAAAACGGTCCAAAAGTGTGGAATGATGGACACTGCACACCCTCAGCAAACGCCACATTGGTGACGTAACAGATATACGTCACAAACTTCTCAACTTTCAAAATGGTGGCAGGGGTTTACAGCCAGGGGTTTTCTTGAACTACCGATCTGGATGCCGCCACGCTGTACAGATGCAAGTTATACATGTTTTTGCACTAAGCACCACTATGCATATACTGTTGTCAGGTAGCCACCGTCTGTTATGTTTGTTGGGTCTGTAATAATTTGGTACTGTTAGCGTCTTGCTCCTAGCTATGGTGGCACAGTTTTAATCAGGCATTAACGCTGTGGTGTGCATTTGGTTTATGTGTAGCTGTCAAATATTGGTGACAGTCACCCACCATCTGTTTGCAAATCGCTGTTAAAAAATAAATTGTCTCTGTCCATTGACTACTGTACAAATTAGTAAGTAAGTTCCCATGAACCAGAAGTAGAAAGGCGGGACTTAGCCACTCTATTTCCTCCTCACTGAGTAACTTTCATAAAGTTGTTTAAGGAATGTACTGAGCCATTTGAAAATTTTACACTACATGTGTGACTACAGACAAGACAAAAGGCTCCTGTTTGCCCCATACATCTATAAATATTTTCAAGAGGCACAATGCTAATTTCTGCACTCCATTAGTGGACAAAGAGGTGAAAAAGAAGAGGACTGATCCACAGACACAAAAAAAGACAGGAAAAGTAGAAATAAACAGTTTTCAAGATGACTGATATCAAACAGGTTTCTTACAAGGTACAACTTTGAACCCAGCGTAGTGGTTGGATGGGTGCACAAAGCTGCCATTTAGTAAATATGCGTTACAGCAATCAAACAGCGCCTGGCTCAGTTGTCCATTCCCATTAGGATAAGACAACACACTGGTGTGAGGGACGTCTGAGGGTATGGGGAATGGCTCAGCTACAGCAGCTCTCTAATCATCCAATGGACTGCTGTAACCCATTATCTGCTAGCATCTATTCCACAACTTCCAGCCCCAGCCTTCTCCCAGGCGCAGACGGCGTGCTTTATTTCAGTACACATCGGGCCGTCAAGTGCAATTGGCAGAGTAAATAGAAGCTGCTGTTTGTTTCGTGCTCCACCACTATCTTCTTACTTGATTTCAAACAAAAGCTTTCTTTTTCAACCCCTCACACAATGACACACACTTCCTCTGCTAAAGACGAGGACAAGGATGCCATTAGCTCATGACACACAATCCTCCCAAACTGGCTGGAAATTGCTGTCAGCGGGGCAGCCGCCGCACTGCAAGCTGCAAAACAATGGATGGGCCTCGACCAAATTAAAGCTCCATAAATCACAAGGTGTTTAACTATGCCACGCATGTGAGCGCGGGGGGGTGAGATGGAGAAAGATGAAATGCAGATGGAGGGGTGTCGCGGTGTGGGGAGGCTCGGATTTGTGTGTGGGGGGACTAATGACAGATTCATATGCATGTATCAGCAGTCAAGGAGGGCTTATTACAGTTTCCTGACGGGAGCCAGGAATATTCTGCTTTACCTTATCCCAGAGTGCAATGCTACAGGTACTAGCCAGGTGAGACATTGAGAACAAAAAAAGAAAACAATGAACAAATAAAGAGCAACCAAAACAGGATCGTACAATTAGCCTGAACTGGATACGTTCTATTCCATGTCAGAAAACCCATCCATCCATCCATCGTCGACCACTGATCCAGGGTTGGGTCGCGGAGGCTGCAGTTTCGGCAGGGGGTCCCAGAATTCCCTTTTCCTGATCACGTCGGCCAGCTCTAACAAGGGGAAGCAAGGCAGAGGTAAAGATACCCTGCCCGGAGGAAGCTCTGATCCTGGTCTGGCGCCAAGCCTGGAAGGAGGACCCGTCAGCGAGCGCCTGGTGGCCGGGTTTGCCATTAAGCCCGGCCGGGCACAGCCAGAAGAAGCTACGTGGCCACTTATCCATCCTGTGGGCCCACCACCTACAGGAAGAACCACTGGGGTTGGGTGCACGGCCAGGGTGGAGGGTGTCAGTGTACTGTCTGAAAGTCGAGCCCCACTATTCTTCTGACACATTCTGTATGTTGCTAAGTCTACATTTGGCATGCTCAGGTGCTGGTTTTCTAGTATACACATAGGTAAAAGTATAATGTAATTTACATGTGTTACTGGAATTTTCCTGGTTGTTGCGTTTATCATAACAAACACATTAACAACAAATAAGAAGTGGTAGCTACACGCATACAGCAGGGCAGCCACTCTGTTTGTCAGTGTCTCCCAAAAACCTATTTGACAGGTTCCAAAAACAAAGCATATCTGTTTTCTCTGACGCTAAGGATAGGTCAGGATGGCGACTGAGTTGAAAAGACACGGGCACTCACACAGGCTACCTTATACTGGCGTTATTCAAGTTCACACTTCAGAGCTTTTGAACTAGCTCAAAGTTCAGTTCACACAGATGAAAATAAGCTAGTTCACGTTCACTTTTTTTTCTCCATTGAGCCGCTCCAAGCTATTGTTTTTCAATAAACCTCCTTCTGTCCGTCATTCCAAGCATTTCCACAGCCCACTATAGAATCACAAAGAGACTATTTTTAAAAACCAAGAAAACACAATGGGAGTGAATGTTTTACTACTTACTCAACATAAAGTAAATATTGTCTTATTGAAAAAAAGAGGTGCAGCGAATGTATACACTAGATGCAGTGGACATTTTATTTAGCCTGCATGAACCAAATTATTATGCAGCAGTTCAAAAACATGAAATACATTTACATGCTTCCAACGTCCAGGGCAGGTTGCACCACTGGCTCTACAGTCACTAGCTGAGAGATGTGCCATGCTATGTTTACATAAAGCAGTAAACAGTGTGATGGTGGGTGTGACGCAGTGGCGCCTAGTAGTGTTGCCAAGGCAACGTTTACTGTCACAGGACTGTCACGTTCAGCATCTTCAGACAGGTGCGTCCAGTTCAGCTTTCACCAAAAACATAAGCGCGTTCCATCAACGGCGTTCTTTTACCATGTTCATGCACAGCACTGCTTTATACACTCATTATATTCCCTGAACAACATAAAAGTCTTGCAGCACTGTAACAGCTCCTTCCTTATTCTGACTTCGCTTGAGAACGATGGCAGTCACTACTTCTATAACAGTGAGGGTTTGCTTTCAATGAAAGACTAACACAGGTTGCTCTAAATGTTCAAACAGGCTGTTAATGCTGTAATTTTTTTGTTTTGTTTTATCTCCAAACTGCAGAGGGCATGAGTGTTTAACATTGACTCTATCAGTACACCATGGTTTTACCCGATTATTCAGGTGTAATTTGCGCAAATCTAAACAGGGGACTAACTATTCCTTTTTCATATCACAATTATAGTGCTCTAGTATGTGAGTGCTATATTTAAAGGGCCTACTTACATTTATTCCTGTAAAGCCACTGAAATGATGTTTAAAATTCAATAAAATTTTTATTTTGTCAGCTGGCTCAGCTTAAAAATTATGAGGGTTTGGAATGTGAACTGCCCAATAAATTGTGGTGTCACATCCTGCCAGGACTATGTGTTTGTTTTGGCTTTTCAGTTGAATTTCAGTTTAGCCCATTTTATTTTGAAATGTGTTCTACTTGTGTGTTGTCACCTTTACTTCCTTTTTGATCCACTTTTCTTGATTGCCTCACATGTTCCGTCTGTGTCCTGTTTTACTCACCGTTTAGTTGTCAGGTTTAGTGCACTTCCAGTGTTTCCCCTGTTTAGTTGTTGGTTCTTCTGTTGTTGCTCGCTGGTCTTCTTGTTTCTCCTGCCTGCTCCTGTTCTTTAAGCTCCTCGTGTCTTCCTGGTTTGTACTTGATTTAGTGTTTCTTGTTTTGTCTCTTGCTGCATTTTGTTGAACTTGTACTTGCCTTGATTTCTCACACTATGCATTTTTGGATTTTTGGACTGTTGGAACAATCGGCTATCATTAAAGCTTGCCTTTTGTTGAATTTCATTTTTGTGTTGGTGTCTGCATTTAGGGCCCTCTTTTGTTTCAACTGTGACATGTGGATTGTGGTAGTGAATTAAAGGCTTTCTTTTTCTTTACTAGCACTCTTTAGCTGTAGCTGCTAGCTGCCATTAGCAAGTTAGTTTAGTGAGTCTCGGTCATGCAGTGATTGGCCCTATAAGCTGATGAGAGTCTGCCTCAAACAGCTGGAATCACTGAGGTAGGGTTGCAGGCAGGGACAGGGAAGGCATGAAGACAGAGAGGAGGGAGAGAAAGGGTGGGCACGAGCCACAAGATTTGTACATATACTAGAATAATAAGGGTTTTGAGTTGGTGATTTTATTTTTATTTTATTTTTTTTTAACAAATGATAGACAAATGATTTAAAGAGTTCTGTCTTGTTTCAAAAGAATTTTAATTGTGTTTTACAGCGAGTTAAATGAAGCTTGTCCTATTGAACATGTGAACCAATTCTTTAGTATGTGTAGTTGTATTTTTCTGTTAAATCAGGAAAATACGTGGAAAACTATTCTCTATCTTGAAATATTGTCAGTTGATTGAGTTTATTCCTTTCATACTGAAAAGGCTGATTGAATTACTTTGTACATATGGACTTTAATGTAGACAGTAGAAAATATGCTGCTAAATGTAGGATTGTCTTAGAACTATCTCTGCAAATAATTGTGTAAATAATTGTGTCGTCACACCATTTTTAAAGTTCTGTCTAAGTGTCACGCTTTAAAACTTCATATTTAACTCTAGATTATTAACATCTTTTCATACAGCTAGCATAAGTTAAGTCAAAGGCTAAATATGCTCCTTCATTATGCTAATGAGAGTTCGTAATAATGCTAAAGGGATTGTCTGCTGTGTCCTTTAGCACAGGTTAGGATCACCTTTTTCTAAGCTAAATACTTGATGTAAAAAAACCTTTGAATTTCAAGGAAATAAACAACCATGGTGACAACTAACCAGTCCAGTGTTGATAAGTGTTCAGTGCTTCACTGCTACTACAAAACTGTGACAAATCGGGCCAAAGCTGATGACTTCAAAAGAGCTCTGATGGCCTCTAAATGTCCCTTGTAACTGCTGTGGTCACACTCCTTTCAAATAAAATGAAATTGTCTCTGAACTCTCTTTCTTTTTTTTTTCCAGGTGAAATAATTGAGCTGTGAATGGAGGTGCTGCAGACATCAGACATAACATTTTGATAGGAAGGACAGAGACATATTTTGTATCATTTTTCAAGGGTCCTGTGCTGTTTTCACGAAGGTGCTCATGGATTTTCAATCAGTACTAACAGTAGTATTTGGTGACTACTACTCAGAAAAGGAGCGCACAAAATGATATTTGACTTGGGGTTCAAAAGGACATAAAGTCATTTAGACCTTTTCTCTTTTTTTCTCATGGTGGCTGAATGTAACATTTGAGACAGAATGGAAGTCTTTTTGTTGTAGCCTCTAACAACAGCCACGGCAATGACTTCTCATTACTTAAAAGATATTTGGAGCAATCTCTTAAATTACACAAGGCCTGACAATCGGTTAGACCTGGAATTCGTTTTCACGGAAAAAGACAGGTGGACAATTTTCAACTCTTACATCTCTCTAGGAGAGAATAAACAATTTGGCTGAGAGGAGGAAAAGGACTATTTTGTGGACTGAATGTGGGACAGCTTAGCACAGACGAGGACTTCTTCAGGGTCGAGTTACAGAAACACTGTGGAGGCTGTACAGTGACGACCGACAGTCAAATTCATCACAAAGCAGCAGGTACAGTTCAGATCCGGTGAAGTCTTTCTGACCTGCTCTTTCGATGCACCCCAGTCCGTCCACAAATCAGTCTGCATAATTTTTTTTTTTTTTTAATGTGCACATGTAAAATGGTAGAAAAATGACGTGAAAAAACAAAGATTCAAAATGTTTAAAACAAGCTGTTCATTTTGCTGACGGTTAAGGCCTTTACACACTGGATGCATTTTTTTTGTGTGTGTGCAAATAATTTGCACAAAAAATCAATAAATAAATTCAAACTGTTTATTGGGCATGAGTACTGTCACATAATGCAAATATCACAGTGCGAAAAAGTGACCCTTTTGATATTTTGAATTGAGGTTGATTTTTCTGAACATGAGCACAGCGAACAAACGCATCAAACAATCACGATGGTTGTGCGGATGTCATATCCATATCCCACAACAACAACATAAACAACAGTGGCTGAAAAGCTCACTGTCTGTGTCTCTCAGCACCAAGCACTGTTTGACAAACCACAAGCAGATTATAAAGACAACCGTCTTAGACAAGGTGTGGCAGAGGTTCACCGATCGGTTGGGCTCTGTAACGTTACCGTATGTAGTTTATGATGTAACATTAACTAACATTTGTTAACATATGGGAGGCTCTTTCCACCTATCAAAGCTCATGGCTTACACCCGCCGGCTGTTTATGCCTGTGATGTTGTTGAATGTTGAAGTACATTTCTCCCTCTTTGGAGTGAGCTGCTAAAACTCTTACAGAAATTCGTATTCCCGTGTTTCTGTTGCAGATTCGTGTCGCTGCCAGTGTGAAGAGTTTTGATCCGAACATGTTGCGTCTGAACAATTTGCATTCTCATGTCATTTATTTGTTACGCACCCAGTGTGTTAAGGCCTTTAGCTTGCATGTTTGCATTGATTTCATGATATGTGTGTGCAGTGTAATAACTGATTATATAATTAATACAAGTAATGTGGCAGCTAAAGCAAGTGCTTGCAAAAAGGAAGAAAAGCTTTGTGTGTGACACACAGAGGTCAAAGATATAGCCGACCTTTTCCTTCTGTATGAGACGCCAGAGGGTGAGACAAAAAAGTTGGTGTATGACAAGCAACGTAATACGAGGGGAAGAGGACAAGATAATTTAAAGCATGGAAAAGCCACCAGAGTTAAAATGAGACCTGTGGAGATTTTAACCAAAAAAAAAAAGAAGGAAAAAAAAAATTATATCACATCTGTGTTTTTATTTTAAGGGAATTACTGAACTCTGAATTGAAATCCATATGCTGTGTTCCAGCATTTACAGTTTATGAACATACCAACAAAAGTAACAGGACGCAACAATAGACTGATAATGGCTTCATGGTTTATCATTACTTTTTTATAATCTCAGAAATCTGGGAAAAGCTTAAAAAAAAAGACAAAAAGAAAATCAGGCACATTTTTTTTTACTGCATTTCAGTTCTTCCATATTTTCGTTTCATTTTGCCCCCTATAATTAGTTTTTCATTTTTTATTCACTGAAATTGATTTTGCCGATTTTTAATTTGTACTTATTTCAGTGATAGCAGTCTGGATCCATATGTTCTTTTCTCTTGAGCAGGAGGAACCACTGTATGTGTGTGTCGGCTGGTTGGTTCCTGCAGGTTTAGGCAGCAGTTTGAAGACACAGTGTGAGCTAATCAGTACTGAGAAAGCAATTCCCTCCACAGATCTTCTTCCATTATGAAGTTTTTAAGCAAATTTCTGATTCAGACTGCTGTTTTCATTTGATTTGTTTGCACTGAGAGGGAGATAAAATGGCACCTTTTCCTTTCAGCAAACTCGCAGACAAGCATAGAGCATGTGACTTATGTCTATTAATGTACATACAAAAATTTAACCTGTCCAGCTGGTGACAGAGCAAGAAGGCTTGGTTTTTCACAAAACTGGCATTTTTACGCATCACAAAAGGCACAGAATGCTCACAGCGTATGTTGGACATGAAACTGTCATTTAGTCCAACAAAAATAAACCTGTGACGGGTGAATAAATTCTGCCTATATTGTCTTACAATGGACATCATCAGGTGAATTCCGCAACAGTCGTCCAGTTAAAGGGAATAATGAGATTCTGTCACAGATAACCTCTGACACCTCTGTGCACAGTCTCTTTAACACTTAAAAAGAAACTTTCAAAAAATCAGCTGAATGTTTTTCCTTTTCTTCAGCTGTTTTTGGTCTTGAGTGATATGCTACACTGGAAAAAAGAAGAAAACAATAAAAAAGAGAGAAGTCATAAACTGTAAAGGCAGCAGTCGTTATGCACGGGGCCGATCTTGGATCAGCTTTCTGTCTTTCAGCATGCAGATGTAGCTTGTGCACAGTGTGGGCTGTCAGCAGTGTGACTGCAGCTCCATCTAGTGTTAGTTTTTGAGAACTTTGTTGTGAAACCAGCCAAAGTTCACCAGATGAAACAAAATTTGAATTCACCTTAAAGTTACACAATAATTCTTTAAAGTCTTTAATTCCTGCCAGTATGAGTTTGATCACTGGAGACTAATCCATACTGGGCTCACCATGTGATCTGGCCGGAAATGGAATCAAGACTATGCAAGTTTATTTATTCTGCTTATGTTCAACATCTACAAAATTCGATCATCAGTGTGGTGTTGTTTCTTGTCAGGACGTTCTGAAAACTGAGCAGTGTGCGGAGCTTATCTCCTAAATAATAAATGCAATGAATTTGGTCAACAAGGGACAAAATCAGTCCATGATACACAAAAACAACTGACTCCATAAAATTTAAAGTGCATGTTGAAACATGGCAGACCTACCAGCAGAAATCCAAAGACTGGATTTGAAAAAAAAAAAAAAAAAGCAAAATGAAGGAGACTTATTTTGCAACCACATCTCAATTTCGAGTAATGAAGCTGTACCGTGCTGCACCTCTAAATGATGCTGTTAAAGAATCACTTTTAATCAAGTAAAATACATGCTTGAGAATTATTTGGAATCAACTTAATTTGGAGAAACATTTTTTAATAAACTGCACCCACACAAAAGAAACTAATGTGAAAATAAAGAAAAAGAAAAAAAGACACAACCAGCAGTGTGACGGCCTGAAGGTAATAAAATAAAGGTTGTTACAATGAGCTTGCATCAGAGGAACAGCCCAGTCACCTTTTGTTTCCATCTTTGGGCTTTAAAATCTGCCATAAGGACAGCAGCGGAGCATTGCACACAGCCACATGCTGCCTATCTGAGAGCCGCTGCGTGGTGAAAGACAGGTCCTGCCTATAGCGCATACACCTCTCACCCCCACCTGCCTCCCCTTCCCTCCCCGCTGCATCACAGTCTGATTTTGCCTGCCGTCGTCGCTGCTGATGCTGCTCCTGCTACCGCCGCTGCAACAAGAGGGAATTTACATTTTAATAGGCAGAGCTGCTCACCGTCTCCGAATGAGGGTATGTGTTCAGGCAAACAGCAGGAAACGCACCCAGCTGCACAAGTTTCCAATGAACCCTCCAGACGATTCCTGAGCCAGAGAAAATGATATTTTAGCCACTGGGCCTCCCTGTCTGCAGCTCATGGCAGCATATACATAAACATACAAAAATGCATATTTCACAAAACAAAGTAGATCTCTGAGATGAGATTTGATATGATGCCACCTTACATCAGAGGGTATAAGGTGGGACTGCAAGGTTGTGTTTGACCTTCAGAGCTCTTCTGCTAGGCGTGAATAGAGACGGAGGATGAGCAGAGCAGTGGCAGCAGCAGAAAGGAGGCCTGGATGCGGGCCGGTGTGATCACAGAGCATGACGGTTCCATCACAGCTGTCATTAGGCACCAAACAAAAGGCACATCAAGAGCAGGACAGAGAGGAAAAAGCGGAGGGGAGGAGGATGGTCCTCGTCACTCCTGCTTTATCACAAGGCCTCTTGATGAAGTGTCAGCCCAGAGCACAGACAGCGAGGTCAATGCAAGTGCAGCTGCACAGCAGCTATAGACTACAGTGGAGGGTTTGGGACGCGTCTGGCATAAAGACTTTTAAAGGAGCAGTTTGGTTTTTTCGTACATTGAGCCTTATCACAAGGATATTTACAAACATATTCGATGTTCTACAGCTTTATTATGACAACCGGCACAGTCCTGAGAGCTGGAGCTCGTTGCTGACGTCGCCACTAGCTGAAAACAACGGAGGAGCATGTGCACTCAGACTATCCATCAAAAATACAATAAACACTCGATTTAAAAGACATGAAATTCGACGAATGATTATTGGTGTCCTCTCATGTGCCGACAATAAAACATGAAGCTAAACACCAATATATAACCTGCAAACGACCGTTTGTTTGTTTGTTTCGTGAGGCAGCTGAAAGAGCCACTTTTGGGTTATTTTTGATTAGCTTCGTGTTTTTGTGTTGGTACATGAGAGGACATCAATAAACATTCGGCGAGTTTCAAAAGAGCATTTATTGTATTTTTCGACTGCCTGTCTGAGTGCACATGCTCCTCCGTTGTTTTCAGCTAGTGGTGACGTCAGCAACCAGCTTCAGCAGCGACCTTCACTGCATTTTTAGTAGAGCCGGAGATATGACCAGGAGTTGCTGTGCTGTAAATTGCACGAATCACAGAAAGGATGGCTGGAGGATGTTCAGTATCCTGAGGGGATCACATCCTTTATTTCATCCCTTTATCTCTTACACACGGCCGCAAAGAACATAATTATATGCATCTAAGGACTTGTATACACGCAGATTTTCCTTTGTATAAACCCTGGGCTTCTCCATGAGATTGGTGTATATGTCGGGCCATATGACTGATGGTCACTTGGACATACCTAAAACCCATTCGTGGTCTGGGATAGCACATGGATCTGGTCATTTCTCACCATTACTGAGAACTAATTTGTTGATGTAATCAGCGCGGTCTGATCGTGGACTTGTAATGTAATCTGTGCCTGCCATATCATCTTTGTCTCACACTTTGTTCACTTTCATACTTGTCTTGTACAGTATGTTTACAGTAGCAGTCAAATTTTATTAAAACGTGGCAGGTCGTTAAGTGGCCTTGTCATAAAAAATGTTTACTTGGAGCTGAGTGACACTCGTTACCATCATGCTCCTGATGTTGTCAGATAAGGGGAGGGTAGACTGACTCAACAACCAACAAAACCCGGTAAGTGGATGAACTTCATAGGATATTGCAACAAGCCATCGAGGTTTTCTGTGATTCCTCTTGATCCTTAACAAAATATTTATTAATATAGCAACTTTATGGAGTCCTAAGACTGTAGTATTGTAAGCTAACATCTTATTTGATGTTATATTAATATGCAAATGAAAGAGACAAAAGAACAGATCCACCTCTGAAATAGCATTTTTTTTAAATGAATCAACAAAATTACAATGTGAAATCTATGTGGTTGACTACAGTCCTGTGAAGCTGCCAAAGCTGTTTTTGCCTCCTGGGTGCACGCGCATGCACTAATGTTTGTATACAAGAAACCCGTCTATACTGAGGCCCTGAAATTGTCTTTTAAAATTTCTGGATTGACTGACCTCTTATTAATTTTACAGCATGAAAAATATTGGCATAATGAAGTAATCACATAAAGATACGCTGTCCCAAAACCAAATGTCCAAACCAAACACTGGAATTGTTCCCAACTCTTGGCTGTTTTTTAACAAACGGCCTCATATACTCCCTGAACACTAACTGACCAGCACCAAACAGCAAAGTCTGACACTAGCTGGTGGAACTATTGAGCATTTAGTAGCTTAAAATCCAGATACTGCCAGTAACTACTGGACACCAAAAAAAAGAAAAAAAAAACAGAGTGGATATTGGACTAACTCTCATTACATGGACACAGACTGACGTTAAATAAATGTTATTGTTGCAATGTGAATGCAGGCTGTGTAAATAGCCAAAGGTTTCTTTACAGCCATATTAACTGAATAAGACCCATAAGACCTGAGAGGGATACGGATGATTGGTTTCTAGCAAATAAATAATAATACTGATTGGCAGATTGTCACAGACTTTTATAAACAATCTGAATGTAGGTTGAATTTCACAATCAAGCATATGAAAAATTACATTAGATAGCTGGTGCGTTGTTAATATATGTTAGTAGAATGGTAATAGATTCAACTTGAGGATGTGGCAAGAATAGTTAGATAGATTGATGGATACATAGATTCAAAATTTTTATATTTATTTTTAATTGTTTTTGTTTATCATAAATCAGGTTTTCTCGACGTCTTTTTTTGTGTGCTGACTCACTTCTAAGAGGTTATTTGCGAGTCCAGAACTGGTCATTGGCTGAAAAGAAATGACTAATAGCACATTTCCTTTCTACATTTTTGAGTTTAATAATATGTAAGTTAAAAAGATGTAGGGGGTTACAACCCCCACCAATCTTTTTTTCACACCATCTCTGTTATTCTGGAGTAGAGACAATACAGTGCGTCACAGCTTCAGGCATGCAATCAAAACTGGGGCCCCTCCCCGCTCTAATTAATAACTATTGAACACGCCAACAACAATCAACACTAATTAAATTGTGTGCTTGTTGACAAGGGTACAAGCCTTATCAAAAGGCAGGAGGGTGTGTTTTGTGTTTTGTGTGTGTGTGTGTGTGTGTGTGTGTGTGTGTGTGTGTGTGTGTGTGTGTGTGTGCGTGTGCGTGTGTGATGCTGTTGGTGAGGGCCTCAGTTCTCCACAATAAGTTAACGAAGTGCCCCAAGCCATAGTTTTAATTCAAAAACCGCCACAACCGCCGTTGCTCTGTGACACTGACTGCTGGCAGAGGGAAACAGGACAGTTCCCACAGCTGCAGTGAGATAAAACACACAGTGTGTGTGTGTGTGTGTGTGTGTGTGTTTTAGAGGATCTGGTCACTGCAGCATCACCTGCTTACACTGACACTCCTGTCCATGAGGATGCCAGGATACTAAGTCTTTTCTTTAACAGTTGTTCATGACATGATTGGTAGAAATCATGGTGCAGATGGTAACTAACCACTGATGAATCAAACTAGAAGAAGTAGCATCCTCAAACAATAATCCTTCTCTAAAGGTATTTGTGTGTTGTCAATAACTGCTAATGGATGATAAATCATTTAGCAAAGTTTATCAGATCAGTTATAAATCAAAAGTGAGAAAGATTCTGAGTTCAGCTTGTGTTCAGTTAATGTAAAAGCAGTTTTGTGCAAAGCATACTGCCCACCTGTGGTCATATTCTGAAAAGTCAAGCATGCAGAAGCTGCAAGTTGCATATAATGATGAAATGAGAATCCTCCAAATACCGAGGGGGTGGGGGGTGGGGGTGGGGGGGGGTGCATTTGGGTGGCAAGAGTGAGCACTTTTTAAGAAACATTATGCTTAAGTTTATGCAACGTCTGGATGATTTGGTTAACAGCATCATTGTGGCGCTAACTAACCCCATGATGAGCTGTTCTTGCTGTTCTCTCCAGTCTAAGGCTGCACTGGCCAAAGCACCTGTATGTGAGTTGCATTTAAATATGTATTTTTTTATTGTATTTATTCTCCTGTCTTGTATTTTCTTGTATTTTATTGGACCAGAGTCTGCAAATAAAGATGTGAATTTTGTTTGCCAGGAAGTTGTACTGTTTCATTACAAAGAAACCTGGACAGGAATTAGATTCTGTTTATTGAACTAATAATTTATATAACTCTGCAGTGACAGAACTGCCATGTTGGGCAGTTTTAAGAGAAAACAAAGATCATTTTCCCCTCTAGGAAAAAAAGTGTAGACAGCATGTTCACAGTCGCATTGTTTGGTGGCCGGGTGTTGCAGTAATGGGCATTCTCACAAGAGTTTGTGATAACATGCAAAACACTTGCAGAGATGTTGTTAGCTGCTATTGCCGGAGGTCCCTGAAGTTGGTTGTTAATAAAACGTCACCTTGGAATAAGATCACCTCTCATCATTTGAATCAACATGGTGTCAGAAGTGGGATGTCCCTGACTGCAACACGGAATCGCTAAAGACGAGAATGGCAGACGGATTCAGACGCCCAGATCCATTAGCCTTCGAGGGAAACGTGGCAGAGAATTGGCGTAGGTTTGAACATGAATATGAAATATTCATTGCTGCTGCGCACAGCGACAAGCCTGCCAAAACCAGAGCCTACATACTCCTCAATCTTGCGGGACCCGAAGCTATAGAAAGAGAGCAGTCTTTCACGTATGCACCTGAGGTAAAGGTCGGCGATGCCGTCGTGTCACGGGTGGAATCCCGGGAGGATCCCGACTGCCTGCTTCGGAAATTCAGAGAAATATGCAACCCGGAACCAAACGTGATAATGGAGAGGCACAACTTCAATTCCCGGTATCAAAAACCCGGCGAAACAGTTGAATCATATGTGAGTACTTTGGCTAAAACATGCAACTTTGGCGCGTTGCAAGATGAACTTATTAGAGAAAGACTGGTCGTGGGGATCAGTAATGACAGTGTCAGACGTTCATTGCTCAAAGAGACTGACCTCACACTAGCCAAGGCCATACGTATCTGCCAAATAAGTGAACTCACTGATCAACATAGCAAAGCCCTCTCTGCACCTAAATATACGACAGCTGCCAGTGTGGACGCCATGCAGATAAGACACAGCAACAAACCCAAGAGTCAGTTGAAATACAGGGCCAAACAAGAATGCACATCAATCACAAATTGTGGTAATTGTGGAGGCTCTCACCCAGCCAGACGTGATCAGTGCCCAGCCTTTGGACAGCAATGTCACAACTGTGGGAAACATAACCATTTAAAAAAGCTGTGCAGGTCTGCAAAGATAGGCAACTCAAACAAACAAGTGAATCAATTATCAGCTGACACAGATTCAGATAGTGAGACTTTTACAGTTAAAAGCTTGTCATTACAAGAGGAGAGTGACATTAATTCTGTACAATCTGGGGACTGTTACACAGGAGAAGGCCATTGTACAGTAATAGTTCATAACCAAACCCTAGATTTAAAAGTGGATACAGGAGCTAAACGTAACGTGATCTCCCTGAACACATACAAATCAGTGAGGCAAGGTGAGCACATATGTAAGTCAGGCAAAAAAGTAAAACTTGTTGCTTTTGGTGGAGCTGTAATTGAATCAACAGGCACAGTGACCCTACAATGTGAGCTCAGTGAACAGCCATACACCTTGATATTTCAGGTCGTAGACAAAGATGTGCAGTCCATCATAGGCATTCAAGACAGCTTAAAGATGAATCTGGTCACCTTTAGTAAAGAAGTGCACCATATAGACACTGTCCAAGATCAAACCATATCAGAGAGAGTGTTCCAGGAATATGCATACCTGTTCGCAGACGAACTTGGTGAATTACCTGTCACCTACTCGATGAAACTAGACCCAACTGTAACGCCAGTTGTTAATCCCCCACGCCGCATTCCAGTAGCGATGCAGGAGAAGGTGAAACTGGAACTCCAAAGAATGCAGGGCCTAGATGTGATCGAACCAGTGGATGAACCTACAGAATGGGTCTCCAATATGGTTGCCACACACAAAAGGGACACTGATGACGTCTGTTTATGCATAGATCCGCGCAACCAAAACAAGGCATTAATGTGCCCTCACCATCCGATGCGCACAGTGGAGGAGGTGGCGGCTCAGATGTCAGGTGCCACCGTGTTCTCTGTCTTCGACGCAAAAAGCTCATTCTAGCAGGTCAAATTGGATGATGTCTCCTCTCTCCGTACAACGTTCACGACTCCTTTTTGGCAGATTTAAGTTCTGTAGATTTAAGTTCTGTAGAATGCCCTTTGGCATCAACACCGCCTCTGAAGTTTTCCAGAGAGCTATGGAATAAATATTTGCTGGATACCCATGTGCCATAATCATGGATGACATTATTATAGGTGGCAAAGATGCAGAGGAACACGAGGAAAATCTCAAAAAGGTTCTGGACCGGGCCAGGAAAGTGAAGCTCAGACTCAACAAAAACAAATGCAAATTTGGGCTCAAGAAGGTGAGCTACGTAGGACACGTGTTCACTGAAACAGGACTCAAAGCCGATCCAACAAAAATCAAGGCAATCACTGAAATGCCCACTCCAGAGGACAAAGCAGCCCTGCAACGTTTCTGGGGATGGTCACATACTTGGGCAAATTCATCCCAAACTTAAGTGAACTGGCTGCGCCACTATGCCAGCTGCTACACAAGGATGTGGCCTGGAGCTGGACACAACAACAACAAGATGCTTTTGATAGACTCAAGCTGTGTGTCACAAGTCCACCTGTGCTCCATTACTATGACGTCGAAAGACCCGTGACTCTCACCTGTGACGCATCACAACATGGTCTGGGTGCTGCTTGCCTTCAGGATGGTGTACCAGTGGCTTATGCATCACGCGTGTTAACTGAGACAGACTAGATATGCGCAAATAGAAAAGGAACTGCTGGCTGTTGTTTTTGCCTGTTACAAGTTCTACAACTATATCTATGGCAAGCCTGTTGTGATTGAAACAGACCACCAGCCTTTGGTCACAATCCACAACAAACCTTTCCACACGGTCCCAGCACGTCTGCAGCGCATGATGTTGATGTTGCAAAAATTCAACTTGACTCTGACTTATAAAAAGGGGAAACACCTCTACCTGGCTGACACCCTCTCGCATGCGCCGAGGCGTGATGTCAGTCCTTTAAAGGAGGAACAGCATGACTTCGAGGTGATGTCAGTTCAACTGATATCCCCACGGCGGCTTGATGAGTTGTGTGAGCACACTGCTGTCCTTCAGAAAATCATTTGCCTCATCCGAGATGGATGGCCAAGACGCATAGCCAGTGTGCCTGTAGAGGTCAGACCATTTTTCAACTTCCGTGATGAACTCACTGTCGAAGACAACATCATCGAAAGAGGAAACAGGGCAGTTATCCCTGCCTCCCTGCATTCTGAATACATCAAGGTGTTACATCAGGGCCATCTGGGCATTGAATCCACAAAAAGGAGGGCAAGAGAGTGTGTATTCTGGCCATCAGTGAATGAGGATGTGGAGACAGCCGTGCAGGCATGCGGTGTCTGCAACAGCCTGAAACCACACTAACAGCGAGAACCACTAAAACTACACACAGTCCCTGATCTGCCCTGGTCTATTGTGGCCACTGATATATTTGAATGGGAGAACCATCAGTACCTCGTTCTCGTGGACTCTTACTCGGGCTGGTTCGAGGTGGACCAGCTCAGCAACATGTCCTCTTTATGCATAATCAACAAGCTGAAACGCCATTTCTCTGTCCATGGCATACCCCAAAAGCTGTATTCAGACAATGGCACTCAGTTCATGTGTCAGAGGTTCCGAGACTTTGCCAGATCTTGGGACTTCACACAAGTGACAAGCAGCCCAGAGTACCCGCAGTCTAATGGCCTCAGCGAGAGGGCTGTGAGGAGTGCAAAGAAGCTGTTGGAGACAACAAAAAGAGATGGAACAGACTTTTACCTGAACTTGCTAAACCTCCGCAACACACCACGGGACCGGATCCTGGCTAACCCCTAACCCTAACCCTAACCCTAATCCCAGCTCAGAGACTCCTGTCCAGACGGACACGAACAGTCCTTCCCATCTGCAAACAACTGCTAAAACCTGCAGCAAAGCCAACAGCCAGTGTCAAAGCCCAGCTCACAAAGAAACGCAGGGCGCAGAAGTGCCATTATGACAAGTCCAGCAAACCTCTCTCCCTTGTCACCAAATCAAGTGGTGAGACTCCAGACACAAAAAGGCCATGAGAAGTTGAGCACAGTGAGGAGAAGCTGCGATGAGCCACATTCATACGTGGTTGTGTCTGAAGGAAGGGAATACAGACGCAACAGACGACACCTCCTGCCAGTGAAGAAGCCACAGCCTCCACGATCCCTGGTTTCCATCACACATGCAAATGAACCACAGCACACACAACCTCAACACACACAGCACACACAACCTCAACACACACAGTACACACTACCTCAACACACACATGCACCTCAAACAGAGAACCCTGACAACACACATGCACAACCAGAGCATTGTCAAACAACAATAAATCCAGAGACACAAGAAGAAAATGTAGCTCAGCCTTCCACTTCCATGTATGTCACCAGAAGTGGAAGAGTCTCAAAGCCAAACAGAAAATACTAGGACTGAGCATGAGATCTAAATTTAAAGACATTCTACTTAGATAGATGGTTAAATGTGAGTTTACTGTACACACAATGTGGATAATTTGGTTCAATGTGTCCTTTACAAGGTATATGAATATACTGAGTGAGCTGAATTTTATTTGTTGGTTACAATGAGTGGCTATGTCAGTGCATGGGTTTGAAATGTAAGCACCACTCTATTTAAATATGATCGTGCAAGCTCAACCTTACATTTTAATTCACAATGCAATAGTGACAAGTTATGAAGTATTTTACTGTCATTTCATTTTGAATTATTCTGCATTTAGTTCCCAGGTTAAGTTCTAGAGTCAAGCTTAAAAAGGGGGATGTAGACAGCATGTTCACAGTTGCATTGTTTGGTGGCTGGGTGTTGCCGTAATGGGCATTCTCGCGAGAGTTTGTGATAACATGTAACACACTTGCAGAGATGTTGTTAGCTGCTATTGCCGGAGGTCCCTGAAGTTGGTTGTTAATAAAACGTCACCTTGGAATAAGATCACCTCTCATCGTTTGACTCAACAGAAAGCTCTGGGTATTGCTTTACACAACACACCCCAGGGGGTACCCTTATGATTTTTTCTATGACTATTTGTTGGGGCATCTTTAAATATACAACAAAAAGACAGAGGATGGCAGGAAATAGGAGAGAAAGATGAGTGTGACATGAAACAAAAGGTTGCCAGCTGGAAAAGAACCAGCAACGGTTGAATGTTATGCAGCAAGAACTTAAATTGTTCTTCCTCAACCCCACCATTCATACCATAACTACATACCAAACTGTCATTTGGAGTTTTTGTTTCAAGATTGCGATTTAGAACTTAAATGTTGTGGGAGAGACCTTGAGAAAGACAGCTGATTGATGAGTCTTATTCCAAGGTCGCCAGTATTTGAGAACAGGTGTAGAGGTGAGGGGCTGTATTGTTGTACACTCAGACAAACTTAAAAAAAACACGGCTGACTTGATGATATGTTACTATTCATTTATCCATCCATCCATCGTCAACCACTTATCCAAGGTCAGGTCGTGGAGGCAGCAGCTCCAGCAGGGGGCCCCAAATTTCTCTTTCCCCAGCCACATCAGCCAGCTCTGAGTGGAGGATCCCAGGCGTTCCCAGGCCAGTGCAGTGATAAAAAATCTCCACCTGGAACTGGATCTGCCCCGGGGCCTCTTCCCAGCTGGACATGCCCAGAACACCTCTGCAGAGAGGCGACCAGGAGGCATCCTCATCAGATGCCCACACCACCCCAACTGGCTTCTTTCAGTGCAAAGGAGCAGCGGCTCTACTCCGAGTTTCTCACGGATGACTAAAATTCTCATGTTATCCCCAAGGGAGACGCCACACACCCTCCTAAGGAAACTCATTTCAGCCGCTTGTATTCACAATCTCAGTCTTTCGGTCATGATCCAGCATTCATGACCAATGTGAGGGTAGGAATGAAGACTGACTGGTAGATCGAGAGCTATGCCTTCTGGCTCAGCTCTCTTTTTGTCAGATCAGTGTGGTAATACTGGCACTCTCTCACTCCATTGTTCCCTCACTTGTAAACAAGACCTGGAGATACTTAAACTCCTTCACTTGAGTAAGGACTAGAGAGTGACAGGGGGGCGGATTTTTACTCCTGTCTCATCCCACTCCCACATAAACATTCCTGTCACGTCCCCCATCCCATGACAGAGTAAAAAAAAATCTTCTCCCATCCCGATCCTGGAGGAATGACTCCTGTCATATCTTGCTCCCAGGGTTGGGTGGCCTGCAACCAACCAGTGACCGGCACCCAGAGAGAAGAAACAAATATGAGATGTGTTGTTGTTTTTTACCAAGACTTACTTTTTTGAATTACACATTTTCGAGCTGTGATCGCAAAACTGTAATATTTTTGCTTAAAGTCATCATACTCTCAGAATCTAGTACCAGCCCATGACTACTCTAGATTTTTAGTTCCATCAGCCAATTCTATTTCTTGTGATTTGCGGGTAGATTCCAGACAAATGCAGGGTGGCTGGTGCTCTAATCATGCTGTCCTTTTATTCTTTCTTGACAGATTTGATGGCCTTTCGGAGGATCTGTCTGTCATCCTGAATGTACCCATGTCACCCTCCCTCTTTGGTGAGCCAGGGCTTCTTGTTATTGTACCTAGGATGCAGTGGTGTACAAGACACGCGGGTATAAGCCACATACTCACTGGGAAAGGTCCCAGACTTCCATATTCGGACCTAAATATGTGAAAGGATATGCAACAACACACTTTAATTCATAAAATTCACTGAATGTGCTCTGTCTGTATTATGAAACATGGAGTCTTAGACCATATGGGCATTTTGTATGTTGTCACATGTTTTGACACTAAAACGCAAAGTCAGACAACGGCATATAACTTAGAAACGGCTCTTTCAGCTGCTTCAGGAAACAAACAAACAGCAGTTTCCGGGTCATATGCCACTTACCTAGAGAACATGAGAGGACCTCCCTAAACATTTGGTGAGATTCTCATCTTTTAAAACGAGCGTTTATTGTGTTTTATGACCGATTAGCTGAGTGCATATGCCCCTTTGTTCTTTTAAGCTGTTTTCAGCCAGCGGTGACATCAGTAATGAGCTCCAGCTCTCGGGTGTGCGCCATAAACATGCTTTCCTCAGAGTAGGAGACTGCAGGCTGAAAAATGCTGTTTGGTCTCCAGGTCATAGCTGGGTTGATGAAGATCCTCACAGGCCTCTGCCTCTGCTCGGGGTCAGCAAATAACAAATGTGCAAGTGTGATTATTTACAAAAATAGTGTTGATTTAAGATCCTATAGGCATTGGTTTGTAGTCTCTGTGACCACCTTATAATGTAGTTTGCCTTTTGCACAACATTAAGAACTGTCAACCTACTGTACAACTTTTTAAATATTAAATATTGTAGGGGTGCCGGTGGCTCAGTCGGTAGAGCAGGCGCCCCATATACAGAGGCTGTGTCTCGCGCAGTGGACCCGGGTTCGATTCTACCTGTGGTCCTTTGCTGCATGTCATTCCCCCTCTCTCTCCCCTGTTTCCTGTCCATTCTTCAGCTGTCCTGTAAATAAAGGCACAAAAGCCCCCAAAAAATGTCTTAAAAAAAAAAAAATTAAAAAAATTAAATATTGTAAGACTGACCCTAGACTTACTGGTAATTTCTTACCTGTTTAAAAAACATAATGCTGCCAGCTTTTTCAAAGCGCAAGCCGAGAGGACCCTGATGAGCAGCAGTCCTTATGATGGAAAAAAAATGATTTTTGTGATTTAAATTGGTGGAGTGCCTCTTAATGGCTTAAATCTAAAATGTCTCAACTCTCTATAGACTGGCTATTACTTATTAGAAAGTGATCCCTAGTGCAGCATGTCATTTAAGGTCCCATCTACATATACAGAAGTATGTGTTCATTTTAAGTATGCATGGACTTCAGTGGAGCTCTACATGTATTGAAAAATTGATTATGAACATGACCTAGAAACTGTTAGGCCTGCTGAAGTCCCATTTAAATGTCCTATTTTCTACACACTGGCAGTTCACTCTGTGCTGCAGTCCCAGGGGAGCTTCAGTAAATTAAAAACAAGTGTCTTCAACTGTTCAGATGGGACAGTTCAAGAATTTAGAGAAGCAAGGTCACTGATATACACAGCAGAACTGCAGCAAACAGGTGTGTTTGTTAGTGTGTGGAGAAACAGATACACACTGTACAGTGTGGAGAGGTCAACTGGGAGTCTGAAAGGCAGCAAGATGTTTGCGTATTTTTGCTCGTGTGTGTGAGTAATTGCTTGTCCTCAGAAACATGCCAGAGAACTCGAGCATCTTACAGCTACAACATTACAAGCTTCGCTTGAACCAACAAAATCAGAAGCCCTCAAATTTACAAGTTAAAGCTAATGAATCAGCACGTTTCCTCACACACAGGCTTTGATGAAAGGGCTGCAAAGTTCGACAGGATACTGCATTTTTTAAAACATTAAGGATGACATTTTAGCCGAGGTAGGAATAAAAATGTCATATAATGTGATATTAGTCAGGACTGAAATACCTAAACAGCTTTTGGATGGATTGCCATAAAAAGTTGTTATTACCCAGACGAATGGCTCAAATTCTGCGTGATAGATTGGCACTTTTTTTTACAGACAGTCAGGGCCCTACTGGGATGATCTGCGGTGTATAGTCTCAAGTGCACAGCACTAGTTCAATTGGGGTGTATCCAAGTCCACTTTGCTAGTTTAGACAGCGCATAATCTGAGTGCAAAGTGAGGCACAACAGGGCCGGATTTAGCCCCTTAAATGATCATAGGTATGTTTTAGGCATATGATAGTGTAATCATAATCTTATTATGAATCTTAACTTGTTGTGAGGAGTTTTGCTGCGCGTTCTCATGTGTCTCAAGTAGAGTGTGTGCACCTTGTCACCATGCCTTTGTTTACCTCTCTAAATAGTGCACCCACTGGGACAACTCTGCAGGACAACTCTGTGCTAGACTTTAGATGTGGTTTTTGTTGGTCTACAACGCAAATGCTTTCCAGTGCCACAAAACAGCTATGCGCCAACAATGAATCTTACCACACCTAATTTCAGGACCAACACTCCTGATGAAGCAGATGAGCCCACGTGCATTTGTTGTTGAGACAATATGGGCGCCGGGTGTGAAAATGACAACTGTGTTGGATAGAAACTAACAATGACACTTTCACTGCTCTGTGTGCTGCCTTACACTGGGTGGATATATGGCCCTCAATGTATCCTGAAGACTTTTTTGAAGAAGAACAAAAGGATTCTTTATTACATACAAAAATACTGAGTACAGCATAGTGAATTTTCTGCATTTAACCCATACTGTGCAGTTCCCAGAGACCAACTTTAACCAACTGATCAAAATCAGCAGAATATCAGCAGACTGTAGCCATCTCTCTCTCTCTCTCTCTCTCTATATATATATATATATATATATATATATATATATATATATATATATATATATA
>JAPQLA010000023.1:913103-940517 GCA_029822935.1 Naso vlamingii | reverse complement strand
TGAGGGTAAGTGATTTGTAGAGTTGAGTTTTGCAATAAATATTCCATATTATTTACCCCTTTTGTGACTGTTTTTTTGTATAGCTAGTTCCTGAGTGGGTGTAACAACTGACTACCCTTGGTGATCATATGACTCTGATTGAACAAAGAGTCAGTGGAAACGAGGACATGATAAACGATTTGGAAAAGCGAGTCAAAGACCCGGAGAAACAAAATAACTACCTGACAGACAAAGTCGAGGATCTCGAGAACCGCAGTCGCTCCTCAAATCTGCGGTTCCTTAATGTCCCCGAGCGCGCTGAGGGCCGTGATATGCTGGGTTTCATCCAGCAAATTATCCCACCACTCCTTGATAAGATGAACTTTCCATCGCCGCCCGTCATTGAACAGGCTCATCGCACTGGCACCACACACAGGGAGGGTACCCGGGTCTCCGGTCCACGGCCAATACTGGTAAAATTCCTTAACTTCCAGGATAAACTGAAGATACTCCGACTTGCTTGAGAGAAAAGGGAGCTCTTATTCCAAGGCTCGAGGATGTACATCTACCCGGACTTCAGCGCTGGAGTACTGGAGAAGCGCCGGCAGTTTGACTCAGCCAAGAAAAAGCTCCGGGAGCTGGATATAAAATATTCACTACAATATCCCGCCTTGCTGAGAGTTATCCACGAGGGAACGTCCACCCTGTATCGCACTCCTACGGAGGTTGAGGCTTTCCTTAGTAAAGTCTGTGATACTTCCATGAGCTCCGCAACGTCTTCCCCATCCTGATGCCTCATCCCATCCGCGAGTAGCAGTTGACGAGTGCGGGTAATGTTTTTTTTTTTGTTTTGTTTTGTTTTGTTTTTTTTTGTCCTCCCCCCGCCTCCCTTCGCCTTCTCTTTTTCTTTAATATAATGTAATATAACTTTTGAGCCGTCTGGACTTGTCCTATGCGGACACGTTAACTCTTTGCAGTAAGGCAGCAGCTCTGTTTGCCGTTAACCGCTGTGGAATTGTTGCAAAGCGGAATCCGTAAACAACTGCAATCTGTTGTAAAGACTCTACTCTCATTGAGGGACATTTTCTGTTCAAGCGTTGACTCCCCCCCCCCCCCTTCTTTCTCCTGAAGTCCCCTTTTTATTTGTTTATTTATTTTTTATTATTATACTACTTAATTACTTTTATTTCTCACTTATTTAGGCTTTTTCTTTCTTCCCCTCTGTTTGTTTGTTTATTTATTTAACCTATTATTTTTCTTACAACCTTGTTTGTGCAGAGCATGATAGGCTTATTAGTTGATGTCTCACCAGGGAGATTCCTATTATTCGTTCCTTATTACTCCTTAAATGTGTTTCTCCCACTTTAGTTTAATCTCCTTCTCGCTCACTCTTTATCCTTGCTTTCTTTTCCCCTTACCCCGCTGTCTAATTGTCTGCTATGCTAGATCCCTAGCAGCTGTGATTTAATTAACATTTTTCTCTACTCTTTCCTCTCTTTGTTTCTTCCTTCCATCTTACCTCTCCTTTTTTATGTAAGGTCAGCTTATTATGACGGGAAATATATGATTTTGTTTTTTCTCTTCTCCTGAAAAACTGTCTGTCCCATCACAAAATCTGCAGACTGAACTCTGTTTTTTTTTTTTTCTCTCTCTTGTTATGACCTTGTTCAGTTCTTGTGTGTGGATTTGTGTGTGTGTGTGTGATTGTAAGCCTGTGTGGAAAGTGTGTGTGGACCTGTGTTTGTATTTGTGTGTGCGTGTGTTACTCTCCAGCCGTTGGCCCCCACTACTGGTCCCTGTTTTTGTCACATACTGTATACTCTGATGTTGCTTTCAAGATCTAGTATTTATATCTCTGTCGTTATAATAGTTGGGTATTTATCTGTCTTATATGAATAATGAACTCAGTTAAAGGTCTGCATGTTGTTCACCTGAATATAAGAAGTTTGTCACCTAAAATTGACCTATTAAGAGTCTGGCTTACGTACAACAAACCTCAGGTAATCACTCTAGTAGTATTTCTGACAATGATGTTAAACTTGATAATTATGTCTTGTACAGAAGTGATAGGGGTTCTAGAGGAGGGGGACTTCTGACCTATATCTCCTCAAGTCTCACCTCAGAGCTAGTTATACCAACTGAGAATCCTTTGTTCTTTGAATGTCTCTTCGTCAGGATAACTTTTCATGAGAACAAAAGATTAATTATTGGAAATTTATATAGACCTCCTAAATCTCCCACAGAATCCACAAATTGTATCATGTCTACTATTAACTCTTTAGACAACTCAAGCAAAAAAAATTATTTTAGGAGATTTTAATTCTAACTGGCTTGACCGGTCCTCTCTCAATGATCGCAATCTCTTCAACAGTATAAATCTCACACAACTTATAACTGAACCCACTAGGGTGTGCTCTACTTCATCTTCCCTGCTTGACCTGATACTAGTCACCCATCCTGATAGAATTATCCAATCTGGTGTGTTACCGGATTCTTTTAGTGACCACTCCATTATCTTCTGTGTTTGGAAGATTAAACTGCCTCATCTTCCTCCTAAATTTATTTATGTACGGAAAGCTAATAATATTAATCCTGATCAATTTAACCAAGACATTTTAAACATAAACTGGGAGAGGTTTCAGCTGATTCCAAATGTTGAAGATGCGTGGCATTTTTTCTACACTGAGTTTCTTGAGGTTATAAACAAACACGCACCCTGGTCAACAATATGAGTTAAGGGTAGACACTTACCTTGGATTAAAGGAGAATTTATTAATCTATTCAAACAAAGAGACAAGGCCTGGAAAAAATATCGAGCAACTAAGGATGTCTATGATTGGAATGCTTATAAAGATTTGAGGAATAAATGCACAATTAAAACAAGAAATGCTAAAGCCAATTACTATAAAGACGCCCTATCAACCAACTTTAAGAACCCCAAACAATTTTGGAAGATGATCAACAGTGTAACCGATAAATCTACAAAAGACTCCACTACTTATATTAAATTGAATAATGAATTTATTAGTGACTCATTATTAGCTGCTGAGATGAAATTTTTTAAATTGGCCTCTCAAGTTTTATCATTTCCTCTGTCTGAGTTGTTTAATCATTCTCTGACTACCTGTGAAACTCCCTCATCTTGGAAATGTGCAAGAGTAACCCCTTTACACAAAGGTGGTGACCCCCAAGATATTAACAACTATAGACCCATTTCAATTATTAATATTATTGCAAAAATATTTGAAAAACTTATTTTTAATCAATTATCCAATTATCTCAGTGACCACAACATTCTGTCCCCACACCAATCTGGCTTTCGACCCAACTTCTCGACGACCACTGCTCTCACTAAATTTACCAACGACATACTATCCTCCTTAGACAATAACATGTCTACTGGTGCCATTTTCATTGATTTATCAAAAGCTTTCGACATGGTTGATCACTATCTCCTCTTAGATAAGTTGTATGCTATTGGTCTCTCAACCGAATCAGTTTTATTTTTTAATTCTTTTCTTCACAATAGAAGACAATGCGTTTCTTTTCAGAGCACCCAATCAGACTTTAAGTTAATAACAAAAGGTGTGCCTCAAGGCTCATCCTTGGGTCCTCTTTTATTTTCTATTTTTGTCAAAGATCTTCCACAAATCTGTTCCGACTGTCAAATTCACCTTTACGCTGATGATACTATAATTTACTCTTCTAAATCTGAAGTTTCACAAATTCAGCACTCCCTACAATCTAATTTTAATTTAGTTCAAAAATGGTTTTCATCTAACAAGCTTCTCCTGAATAAGGAAAAAAATCACAGTATGTTTTTCAGTAGTAGATCTGACTCAGTACCCCAAGACCGGTCTTGATGGAGCACCATTAGAAAATGTGAAAGAATTTAAATACTTGGGCCTCTGGCTTGACCCTCAGTTATCCTTCAAACCCCACATTGACTCAATTACAAAGAAAATTTACTGTCGTTTGAAATTACTATATTGTTCCATTGATTGTTTCACACCACAGGTCCGGAAAAGAATTATAACACAATGAATATTCCCCATTCTTGACTATGCGGACATTATCTATCAGAACACAACAGAATCAATTCTTTGTCCTCTCACTGTGCTTTATAATAGTCTCTGTAGATTTGTTCTAAGATGTGCTTATAGAACTCGTCATTGTATTCTCTACGATTCTTTGAACTGGTTAACCCCAAAAGCCAGAAGATCTCTTCATTGGTTATTATTTATTTTTAAATGCATTCACTTTAAATTTCCATCATACCTAAAACAATTTCTAATTCCTTACAGTACACAATATAACCTAAGAAATACTGATCACCTCTTTTTTCGCACTCCGAGAATATCTAAATAATCTGGTCGTTGTTCATTTCAGTTCAAAGCTCCGTCTGATTGGATTAATCTCCCATGCCAACTCAGATCTTCTACTTCGTATTCTGGTTTCAAAGCATTACTTTTGATCCATTTGCAAACTCCTTGTTCCTGTTTTTTTTTTTTTTTGTAAAATTGTATGTAAATTGAGATTCGGCTATCTGTGGATTAGTTGGGGTCAGGAGAGCCTTGTCTGTGTGTGTGTGTATGCGTGTGCATTTATATGTTTATATGTCACTGTATTACTTGTATTATATTGTGGAAGGACCCCCTCGAAAACGAGATGGTTCATCTCAAGGGGCAGTCCCAAATAAATAAATTCAAATTCATAACAACCAGCCGCAAACGTGGACACATCAATCCGCAGCGACTCTGCTCTCTCTGTCCACGCCAACACTGCACGCCAAACCATTCATTCATCAATTGATTAACTGCAGCTGCAACTACCAGTTTGAAGCCCTGCGTCTGCTCTGATTGGTTTGCAAAGTCTTGTGATATTTTGCCCATGGAAGCAACATGTAGGAAAATACATTTGACATGGTTTACAGATTCCATAAACGTTACCCAAATATCATTTAGAAAACACTTTTATGGGTTCTGACATTTAAATAGATGTTTCAAAACATAAACTGCAATAATAAATTGGGCCTTTCTGAAACCTGGGTTACACTAAGCTTTTCTACGTATATATTTTAGCTTATACCTAATCAGTGATAGCCCATGTGCTAACATAACCTTACCTATAAGGTACTCTGTTGTGTGTGTGTGCGCGTGCGTGCGTGCACGTGCATGCAAACGAACGTGTGCCTGAAATCAGTTTACTGAAATGGTCAAACTTAATTGAAATTTAATAATGATTAATTACTTCGAGCATCTTTTTTTCTGCTTTGTGTTCTTTATAACCCAGAAGTTTTCTTATCAGCTGACATCTGGCTAATATCTACAAAATACACGCTAATACTTGTGTGTCTGTGGGAGGCCAATATTGACCAATGTAGTGGTCTGCTCTACTTTGAACGGGTGATAATGAAGGACAACCAAAAATGTATGCATTACATACGCAGGCCATAATGAATGTTTTCTACTTGTTTCTTTACCTCTTGTCCTTTTTCCCTGTGTAGGACGTTTGAGGTGACATTCACTCCACAGTGAAGAGTTTGAGGAAGTCATCTTTTTACTTTTTGCCTGATTGTGAGGTTCATACGTAGAGTTCTTAAACGTAAATAAGTCAGTGTTTCCCATACGTTCATTTATTTGTGGTGGTGTGCCATGAATAAATTCTCACCGCCACAAATAGATTCGGTCCCCCCCTGCTCCACAGCTCTGCTCACCCCCGCAGCTCCGCTCGACCCCGGTCGTTACAATTACGGTGCAGTAGGTGGCGGTATGCACGCCTCGGTACGTCTCGGTAAGACGTCTCGGTACAAATGTGAGCAAAAACGTCCCAAAGTGGTCCGGACAACTCTAACTCATAATGTTATATCAGCCTGTGTCTGTATCAAACCTGGAAGCTCAAAATGTGCAGAGACATTAACGTTAACTCGTGCTGTTAGTAGTGATAACCGTAGCCAACAAGCTAACTACCCCCCCCACCTCACCACCACAAATAGATTCCGGGTCTGTGTGGTCTGCCTTTAGTTTTCTTTTCGTCTTTGGTAAATTACTGCCCCCTGCTGGAACATTGAAATTACTTTTATTTTTACAAACGGACTCTTATTTTGACAAGCACTTTGAGCAGGAACAGGAAGTAGGCTATCTTGCTTTGTGTTTATGCCTTCAAAATCATCGTCTGTAAGTAGTAGGTTAAATAGAGCACGTATATTATTGCCTTGGTATTATTTTGTGAAATACATTATACAAAGCAGCATTTCTGTTGGTCAGTAGATCGCTAAATTTGCCATGTGCTATTATTATTGTGCAAGTATAGCTTGTAAGAGACATCACCTGTATTGTCATAGGTTTATAGCTAAAATTTAGAGTAGCTATCCTTGAAATTATGAATATGTGATCTTTGTGTGTTTTTCTACTCTGCAATAATTAGTAGATTAACCATATAGCTGCTATATTGTACTCCTTTTACAGCATTTATGTACGCTAGTTATGTATTGTAGCTGTAGGGAAAGTCATTTTATGTTATTTAGTTTTTCCATCGTGCTTATTGTATTTTTCATTTACCTTTTCAGTTTTACTCCTATTTATGTATGTACAAAGGTGCCACTCAAAATCCTGACTCCATTATTCATTTGAATGGAGTTTGGCTTACTGCTGAATTGTGTACCAGTCCACACACAAGGAGAGCAGTACACAGTCCCAGTATATTTGAGTCATACTGAACATACTGCAATTTTTGGATCATTGAGGTAAACTGCAGAACATTCACAGAGAAACTACACAGTTATTGTGAGAACTACCTGCCAGGTACAACTAAAAAATAAACTTTCAAACTTAAGTAAAAGTTGAGCATCTATCCGTTCAGTGTATTTGTGTTGCAGGATTTGTTTGTCCTTTAAATTTACAACCAGATTTGAATGTGACTCTCAACACTTTTAGTCAGTAATGAAGACAAAAGTAATCTAAAAATAAACTTTATTAGCAACATGAGTTTATCATAAACGATCTTTACGTCAGGGCACTGGCATTAAGCTGTTGCAGGTCATACATTACGTTCACAAGCTTCACGTTCCTGCCACAGTGCATGATAAGGACATGGTGCTGCTCTTCCTTGCAGGGAGTGGGAGAAGAAGAGGAAGAGGCCTTTCCACCGTATTCCCCCAAGGCCCCACCACTATAGGCAGAGGCCAGGCACGCCGAGATTGCTCTCTATGGTCCCTGCAGCTCTTTGACACCATGCAGGACATAACTGTCTTTGATGATCTAGACCGTCACTATAGAAGAAAAATAAATGAGTGAGATAAGTGCTTCAGTAATGAAAACTACAGAGTTAACTATCAAGGATGGCTTTTTAATCTGGAAAGATTAGTGAAGTTATTTAGTAAAGGAGTAAAGGGCCTTTCTAGGTGGAGTTTGCATGTTCTCCCCGTGTTTGTGTGGGTTTTCTCTGGGTGCTCTGGTTTCCCCCACCATCAAAAACATGTACATTAGGTCTATCTCGAGTCAGCACTCTTGACCATGGTACTGGCTCAGCTGGAGTTGGTCCCCGGGCGCCGCACTGTGACTGCCCACTGCTCCTCAGGGATGGGTTAAATGCAGAGAACAAATTTCAATGTACATTGTGTATATGTGACCAATAAAGTTCACTAAGATGCACACCTCAAAATATAGATTTAAGACTGTAAATACATTTTTTGGTTGTCTTTTATTATCACCCTTTCAAAGTAGAGCAGACCACTACGTTGGTCAATATTGGCCTCTCACAGACACACAAGTATTAGTGTGTATGTTGAAGATATTAGCCAGATGTCAGCTGATATAAATACTTCTTGGTTTATAAAGAATGCAAAGCAGGAAAAAAGATGCTTGAGTTGATAAATAATTATTAAATTTCAATGAAGTTTGACAGTTAACTGATTTCATTAGAGACAATGAAGTTAACTTCATAACCCTACTCCTAACCCTATAACTTATCTTTACTAGAATTCCCTCTTAAGTTTAAGGGGAAATAATCACAAAACGTCAGATTCTAAGAATTTTCTTGGAAATTATCACTAGGAGCAACTCTTTCTACCAGGGAATCCTTACGGATACGGACCCTGGAGTGTCCGCTGGCAGGGTCCGCTTATCAGTGCTGAAAACTGAGAGTCATTCACTTGGCCCTCCAGCATTTTCTCTTCAGTCTGCAGGGCTGACACGTGCCAGTTAAAACCAACAGCACAGTGGCAGCAGCATATATCAACAGACAAGGGGCTTGGGCTCTCCACACCTCTTCAAGATAGTGGACAGACAGTGGACCTGGGCATGGACACGGTTCCTGCCCCTCAAGGCCATGCACGTGCTGGGATTGGTGAACCAGGGGGCAGACCTTCTCTCCAGGGGGGGGCTAGGTTCAGGGGACTGGAGGCTGCACTCAGAGGCAGTTGAGGAGATCTGGCACTGCTTTGCCAGAGTGGTGGCAGACCTGTTCGCATCCAGGGACACTGCCCACTGTTCTTCTCCATGGGTTGGGACCCCCCTCCCCAGTAATCAGTGTCCTGGCAGACCAGTGGCCTCAAGGGCTGCTGTACACGTTTCCCCCATTCACTCTTCTCCAAAATCTGCTACGGAGAATTTGGAGGAAGGAAGTGCAGCTGATCCTGGTGGCCCTGAACTGGCCCCACGTGACATGGTTCTTGGAGGTGGCAACCCTCCTGGCCGTGAGGCCATGGGAGCTTCCAGTCTGGCACGACCCCCTGAGTCAAGTGCAGGAGACCCTGTTCCAACCCATTCCGCGGGGTCTTAAGCTCTGGGCATGGCCCCTGAGAGGGCCGGTCTGCTAGGCTTGGGACTGACGCAGTCAGTAGTTCCAACCTTGCAGACTGCACCGGCACTGTCTATGAGGGTGGCATATTCTTACCAATAGGAGCTCTTTGCATCATGTGACACAGCTAACCAGGGGGATGCACTGATGTGTGCAGTCCCCAAAGTGTTCCAGTACCTGCAGGGGCGGGGAAATCACCTTTGACCCTTAGGGGCATGGTAGCAGCTATTAAGGCTGCTCGTATGGGGGATAATAGGCTGGTGGATAGCAATTGCAGCCTCATCTCTCAGTTCCTGAAGGGTACACAAAGGCTTGCATCATGCACCAGGAGGTCAGCCATTCCCACATGGGACTTGGGCCAGGTGCTGGCTGCCTTGCACAAGAGCCATTTGAGCCTCTTGAGTAAGTCAGCCTTAAGAGGCTGTCACTTAAAGTGACTTTTCTCCTGGCAGTTACATCAGCCAAAAGATTGGAGGAATGGCAAGCTTTGTCAATGGACAAGAGCTGTTGTTGGTTTCTGCCAGATGATGCAGAGGTCATTTTATGTTCAGACCCCGCACTCATTCTTTAAAGTACTCACAGACTTTCATTTGAACTCTGTCGAAGGATAAGCTTTCTCATTGGGTTGTGGAGACAATTCAGCAGGCTTTGCACATGCCGGCACCAGTGGGTGTGCAGCTCCTTCATGGTCAAGTCCATCTACATTTGCCAGATTTTACTGCCTGAAAGTGCTGACTGGCACCTTTTTTGAAGAGTGTGTGCTGGGGGCCATCACACACTAGGCTACATATTTCCATGCCCCTGAACTAAGGGGGGGCTTTGGCCCAGCGAGGGTGATGTCCTATATCCCTGTCAGTGGTCTGGCCTGCTGAGCAGCTTTCTTGCACTCAACCCTCACGTCTTCTGGTCGTGTCTGGTGACCTGGCATTGGGGCAGTGGCACGCAGCGACTGGCAATGTCACTGACTATTGAATGTACAAGATATTGTATATTTTCTATATAGTTCATTGGTGGTCTTTTTTCACACATACGTATGAATTGAGGTATTCTTTCTGTTTATGCACCTGGTGGCGGAGACGTCTCTTTAGAAGAGCAGGGGAAGGTGTGTCCTGGGGCTCCTCATGGTGAATCTTAAAGGGTTCCCATATTAATGATATATCTGTCGGGTGGGGAGATAATCTTGATATGATAGAGAATGCGTGGTTACGTGATACCCTTTGTTCTCTGAGTGAGGAAATTATCTCCCTAGACTACCTAAGATTGGGATCATTCCCAAAGTTATGATATACACTCACCAGCCACTTTATTAGGTACACCTGTTCAACTGCTCGTTAACGCAAATATCTAATCAGCGTGGCAGCAGCTCAATGTATTTAAGCATGTAGACATGGTCAAGATGACCTGCTGAAGCTCACCAAAATTGGACAATAGAAGATTGGAAAAATGTTGCCTGGTCTGATGAGTCTCCATTTCTGCTGCGACATTCAGATGGTAGGGTCACAATTTGGTGTAAACAACATGAAAGCATGGATCCATCCTGCCTTGTATCAATGGTTCAGGCTGCTGCTGGTGGTGTAATGGTGTGGGGGATATTTTTTCAGCACACTTTGGGCCCCTTAGTACCAATTGAGCATCGTTTAAATGCCAGCCTACCTGAGTTTTGTTGCTGATCATGTCCATCCTTTTATGACCACAGTGTACCCATCTTCTGATGGCTACTTTCAGTAGGATAACGTGCCGTGTCACAAAGCTCAGATCATCTCAAACTGGTTTATTGAACATGACAATGAGTTCACTGTACTCCAGTGGCCTCCACAGTCACCAGATCTCAATCCAATAGAGTACCTTTGGGATGTGGTGGAATGGGAAATTCACATCATGGATGTGCAGCTGACAAATCTGCAGCAACTGTGTGATGCTATCATGTCAATATGGACCAGAATCTCTGAGGAATGTTTCCAGCACCTTGTTGAATCTATGCCATGAAGAATTAAGGCAGTTCTGAAGGCAAAAGGGGGTCCAACCCAGTACTAGCAAGGTGTCTCTAATAAAGTGGCTGGTGAGTGTAACTATTGGGTGGAGATATAATCTCCTCACTTAAAGAACCAAGGTTACCATGTAACCAAGCGTTTTACAACTAGAAAATTTACAGTACTACTACTACAAGAAACATAGTATAACAGATGGCTTTTGTAAGACATTTTAACCCAACTGATATGTTGAATATCAATAGCTGAATAAAACAGGCATAACATAGATCTACCTGCAGTCTGGAAGCTCTGTCTCTTGAAAGCCAGCGCTGTGTGCTGGCTGTGGTGTAAAATCAGAGGCTCCAGACGAGTGACCTGTTCTTATTAGTATGTACAAATATGCAAATCACTCTCTCTTTGCCCCTCCCCTTTATACCTCCTTCCTCAGTTCCTCTGGAGTACCTTCAGCCCAGGACTGTCGGGAAGAACATCAGCTGACGTCACCTTTCCTTGACACTATTCACACCATGAAACTACAACCAGACTGCCTCGCTCGTGTTGTGAAGTGCCCTCGTGTCACTGCACCACAGAATGAGTCTGTGTCATTTACACTCGCACTACTGTTGCTTCCATTCCTCCCGTAATGACGATGCAGGCTAACGTTATCTACCTTCCAACACACACACAGCAAAGGAGTGAAGACTGAAGTTTCATAGAAGTTACTCGAGATGACGACAGTGTGTAGCGTTACTGTAAGTGCAATAAATGCTTCCCAACAAAATCAATTCATCAACAAAGCAAGTCCGTCTAAAAGAACATGCCAAAATATCTGCCTTTTTATCACCAACCAACCTCAGTCTGGTGACATTGATATTTTTGGGGCTGCTGAGAAATTGAGGCGTACTTGAGAACACCTACAAAGAATCTAAAATCACCTAGCACCAACCTTGTCAGATCTTGATGTCTCCAATAAGGCGGCCGCAAGAAATAGCCCGTATTTAGTGTGTGGTAATATTGTTTGAATAGGCGAACAAGTGAATTTTTCAGTGACACTCTCGGCATTGCGCACGTCTTTGATATGCATCATCATATCACACCGGGGTGGAACTTCCAGCTTCGGACTGGCTGAATCCAGCACTGCTGGGAGAGACTCCACGGAGGCAAATTGGGACAAATGCACGCACCCTGCTCAGGTAAACAGTCCCCCAGAAAAGTATGCGCGCAAACATCACGAAAGAGAAGTGGAGCCTGTCAGAGCCTTTGAAAAAATAATGAAACCAGCAAATACGTGCACAGACATGTTTGACTGGCACCAGAATCAATCAACCGTCCATCCAGTCAGAACCTCCGATCTCTTTTTCTTACTTAACATCTTTCACACTCGAAAAGAAAATACCATGGTTCAAAATTCATGTTTGGTGTTAAGATTTCTCCTGTTAAAACATATGAAAACTGAGCATATTTGAGTAGATGGGCCCAGTTCCATATTTAACCAGTCAAAAAAATCTGAACGCTTGTGATTAAAAAACAAAAACCAAAAACCTATCTGAATGAAAGTAATCAACATGTCAGCTTTAATTTAATGGTTATATCTACTATTTAAAAATTTTACCCTTTCCCCACTTTGTTTGAAAATACACTGAATTCTTTATAACCTCTGTTATAACCTTTACTACTACTACTACAACTTCAGGTGAAGTGTGGAAAATTGGACCCACAAAAACTAGAAATAAAGACAAAAATCTATCAAGTTTGTTCTTAGAAAATCTTTCTGTATTTACAGGTTTTAACAGACAAGCAGGTACAGACAAAGAGTGCTTATATACAGAGCAGCACAAGATGTTAAAATGAGTGCTAAAACAGTACGGTATTTACAGATGGACTACAGCGGAAAGTACAGACTAAGAACAAGTTTTATCACAAAACTTCTGGTACTCTACACAGTATCACAAATTCCATGAACTGTACAGTTAAAAACCAAAAAATGGTAAATCTACATGAAATCCAATGCTTCTCCAATTGAGAGGTATTGAATTATATATATTTACATTATATATACATATAGTGTATAAGCATGTATGTTTTCATACATATATAGCTACCTGTGGTGCAAAAGCAGCAAAAGAAATAAGAATGTATGGAATTCAATCCTACAAAATAAAATGTTTGTGCTAAATGGGCTGACTGACAAAATAATGTTACACCATTCATGACCAATATACTGGCAAAAGAAAAATTGAGCATAGCTAAATAATGTTCGCTCGAAGTCCTAAAGGTCTGAAGTGAAAAGAAGGTTACGGTCAGTCATTCAAAAACAGAAGAGATTGTCAATAATACTTCAAGTTCATGCAAAGATATAAACCATTAAAAAAAAAAAAAAAACTAAAAAAATCTTTTCCCTGTTGACCAACCAGCTGTGCAGCTTTCTCAGAAGACTCAGAAGGTGCAAAACAAAAGGAGGGAGGGCGGGACTTCCTGTGTGGGTTATGGAACAGAGTTGGTGTGCAGTATGGGCACTTGGTGGGGAGGAACAGTGTCAGTGTCGGCCTCATCGTGACTCGAGGGGCTGCTCACCGTGGCAGTATTGGAGGGTGGTGGTGTGGTGGTGGTGGGGGCGGTGCTGGTAGTGGTGCTGGCTGTGCTGCTGCTGCTGCTGGTAGTGCCGGTGCAACTGGTGACAGGTGTGGCCGTCTGCTCTTCTTTAGGCTGTTTACTGGCGAACTCGGTGATGCTGAAGACAAACTGGAGGCAGCCCAGTTTGATGTAGCTGCCATGGTGGAGCAGGGCGGTGCCCTCCCAGCCCGCTCCACTGCCTCCAATCAGACTGGAGCTGCTCGCCTTACAGCTGCACGGCAGCTCTGAGCCGCCCTGAGGTTGGCAGCTCATCACACCACCAGCTGGCAACAAACCCACCACTGAGCTGGGACTCTCACCATCCTCGCGCGTCTTGCCGCGACCTGCAAAAAGAACGGAGAGACGTTTGAGTCGAGCATTCACACAGGTTCTGTCTCACACGATAACACTGTCCCTTCAATTTAGAACAGGAGGAGAAACAAGCAGCACAGGCTGCACACCAAGAGTAAAGAAAGTCTGAGATCACACCAGCACCAATGACAGTAAAACTTAAACTCAAATCATCTGAAATTACTGAGCACGATTCGTCTTCTTGGTTATGACGGTGAAGTTTTTCACATGAAAGGTTAGGTTCACTTTGGTAGACATTATTTGCACGAGTCACCAACAGCTAACACAGCTACCACAATGTGAATGTCACAAAGGAGAAATATATCGTTTTAATCGGTGCCATGTGACACACTACTCCTCTTGTAAAATAAAGAGCAGAAGCCAATGGGAATTTTAGTACAGGACTCAGTAAAAGGTAACTGTGCTCTAAAACTGTACCGAATGGTTACAGTTTTAGCGGGAAAGCTAACTAGCATGCAAGCTGAATTTGCTAGGACCTTAACCTATGTTTTCAATAATGGGTGCAATGGTAGAAAATTTGGCCTCTAGTTTTTGGGACTTAAATGTATTCAGAATCAGACTCACTTAAATCCCTGAGTAACACCATTTCCTAACTGTGCGCGACACGAGTGAGCCAGCGGGCCAACATTTTCTTGTTTTTTTTGTTTGTTTTTTGGGGGGTGGGGGTGGGGGGTGGAGGTGTTTCAACAAGGATGCCATAACCAGCACTGTGTGACAGCAAAAAGTAGCAGCGATGCCTTGGCTCTCTTTGAGCAAAGTTTCCTAAATTTGGTCCGCCTGCAACCTACTTTGATTGGTTGAAATCGACACTGACATACTTCCATTTCCACCCCTCCACCTGTCAACACTCTGTCAACCGCTCCTCCCGCTGCAACCTCCCTCGTACTCAGTCTGGACAATGTGTCATGCTCCATCCGCTAGCGGTCACTTGTGTCACATCTATTTAGGAATCAATGTAAAGGCGTTGGACTGGTGCCAAAATTAAAAGCAATGACAATAAACAGAAGGGTAAAAAGCTTAACAGAAATACACTGAATACAATAAAATAAATTACTGAGAGTAATGTATGAGCAATGGGTGAAATGATTCAATCAGCTCACGATTCGGTTCGATTCATAACACAGGGCTCATGGTGCGATACATGGTTTCTTCTTAGTGTAAATTGCAAAAATAAAATCTCTGACATCAAATCTCTTGTAGCCAAGCCACAAAACCCTGGTTCTTACTGTGTTTCCTTACTGCAAACTAAATTCCAGGGTAAAATGCAACATAGGAGTTTCATTTTAATGTATAAATAGTAATATGACCAGTAGCAAAAAGTAAAACAAAACAGAGATGGAATCAAAAGAATTGATTAAAAAAATATGAAGATAAAAATAGGCTACAGCTGATATTAGAAAAAAGTTTTTTTATTTTATTTTGGTAGGTAGAAAGCGGAAGTAGTAGACACACTGCATTTCCGCTGTTTTTGATACGGAAAATGGATTAAATAATTACCAAGGACCTTCACTGTGGGATTTATCATACTGGATTTACATTATGAAGACTGTATAAAGTTACTCAAGTTGCAGGGGACATAACTCAGCCTGTGAAAGGATAACGATGATGATCAACGGCTCATCTGATCGGAGCAGTTATTAGCTTTTGGCTAATAAATAAATGTAAGTCGCCATCTTTCTTCTATCAAAAGTTATTTAATGTTTTGTAAACTATGTATTTTGGGATCGTGTACAATCCCACTGACCTCAGAGGGTTAAGGGCTGCTGGAGCGTCCACTATTTCAACCTCTTCCTCCTCCATTTTGGATCACTACGACCAGATGGCATCAGGGCTAACGACAGCTCAGTCGAACAAAACTGAGGTTACTCCCAGTGCGCCCTCTACATGTTGGAGGTCGCATCATGGAGTGTCACAATGCCTGTCGACATCTTTTTTATTAACGGTGCACGGTGCCGGTGCCGCAGTGCACTGTTACTCCCCTAATGAGCAACATGATAAATAGTGTAATAATAGATAAATTAAACCAAATTGTGGATAATTATGTGTTCACCAACAGATGTATGAATCGGTTTGATGTTTAGATATTACAGAGAGGAGGGGATTATGTGAAATGGCTTTGTTTGTAATGGTTAGAGTTTCATAACAGCAGGGTCGTCTAGTTCCAAACATCATTCTGTCTTTGGCACTGAACTCTGCATAGTGTTTTCTGAAATATGGAGACTTTGGGAAACACTGATTATCCTGTTTAATTCTGAAAACTTCAGGTCTGTGTTGTAGTCTGGATGGGCAGAAACAGATTCTTTTTCAGTTAATGACACATCATTACTTGTTTAAAACAAAAATGCAATAGTACAGATGTAGCCTGTTACAGTTCCCTGTGGTGCCTCCAGTAACACAGGTGCTTTGACTGCATATGTACAGTGAAGTTTGATTCTATGAGATGACACTGGTTTCCTGAAGAACCTCCCAGTTGCACTTAGTTTAAATACCTGAGAGAGTTTGAACAACTGAAGTGTGTAAGAGAGAGATGTACTCACGTATGATGCCTTGAACTTTGGCCACCAGGTTGCTGGGTGGAGACAGCGAGGCTTTCTCAGAGAAGTCACACGAGTATAGGACGTTGTCCACAGTTGTGCCATGCTCGCTGTAGTTGAGCAGCTCATAATGTTTGGTATTCTACAGAGAACACACACAAACTGTTGACACCACGTCCAAAATACAGAACTTTCATATCTTTACTAACTGTGGTACAGCACGATGACGCACTTCTCCATGGGAGAAGTACTGTATAAGCACTTACCTCATCATAGAAAATACACGCATGTTTCCCCGATATGTAGTTGCAATGACCATAGTTTGTAAGGCACACATCCATGTCAGCACCTACACAAAAAAACATTTAACGCAAATAAACAATTTCAGTTTTAGTGTCAGAACTCAATAATGTTCATATAAGACGAACTTCAGGCTCATGTTATGTTAGACCTGCATAGACGCCAAATACAGCGTGAAAAGTTTTAGTCTCATGTTGGTACAAATGCCACGTCAGAAACTTACACAAAGAACAAAGGGAAACTTCATATTTCTTTTGTGAAACAAAATTCAAAGAAAGTTATCCTTTGATATCATTACCAACACAGAGTGTTTGTTCAGATATGAAAACAATTCTTTTTTTTCCCACAAAACCCCTTTCTTCTATTTAATAGAGAAAGCCAAACAGATGTTGTCTGATCAGGGATTTAGGCAGAAAATCTATACTTCTGCAACAAAAGTTGTGCATGTTTTTTTGTTTTGTTTTTTCCCTTTCTGTAAGATGTGAAATACTAACAGTTTCATCTCTATAAAATGTTTCAATAAGAACCTCACTTGGCTTGAGGTGCTGGATGAAAAACGCAAGCAGCAGACCACACTACTTCACTTAAAGCGATAAGAACTATTTTTATGAATCAATTATTCACCCTTTGATGTCTTGAGCTGAAGAAGTTTTTTTTTTCAGCATTCCTTCACTGTAAACAGATTTTTTCCAGAAAATGTGAACCACTCACTTTAGCTGCTTTCACTGGCGGTCTATGGAGATACAGTTTCAAAACATCCAAACCATCTAAAAACATCCAATTCTCTTAACAGCTTCGTGTGATGTAATTCAAATCTTTGTTATCATGTCATAGGTTCAATACAACAACAAGCAGGCGGGATTCATCATTCAAGCTCAAGAACTTCTGATGCACGTGCTTGGCCAGTATCAGATGTGTTGGATTTCGTAGCTTCTTAGGTGAAATCAGAGTGTTTTGGAAGTATTGAACTTACGACACGATAAAGAAGACTTGAATTAAACCAAATGAAACTGAAATGGACGCTTTTAGATGGTTTTGATGTTTTCAAACTGTAACTCCATGGACCGCCAGCAAACACAGCTACAGTGAGTGGCTCACATTTTTTGGAAAAAAAAAAAAAAAAAAATCTGATCACCGTGGAGGAATGCTGGAAGAAAAAAAAATCATTTCAAGACATAGAAGTGTGAGTAATTGATTCAGAAAAAATTGTTCTGCAGTGAAATATCGCTTTACGAAGAGTCACGAGCCAAAAAAGTTGGGAACCTCCGAAATCCTCTGAAAACTTTGACAGCTTTGAATGAACTGACTTTATTAAACAGGCTAACTGGAAAAATTTATTAGAGTTGATTAAAAATCAAAATACCTCTGTTGCTATAAAGAAGCATATACAATTTGTTGTCTACAAAATGCAGTTGGGTGTTTTTTGAGGTCATTGTGATACAGCCAGCATGTCTTACCTGATCCTATGTATAACGTCCTGAAGCACATGCCAACAGCTCCTCCTTTTCCTGTCAGAGGGTAGAAGACAGCTCGGGCCTGCACCTTCTTCTGAGCTGTAGGAAAAGTTCAAGTTTAGATTTATTTTAAAGTAATTTTTACAGTTTAAAAAAACCCCAACACACACTAATCAACAAGAAATTTAATTTGAAGAATCAGACTGAACAGCTGTGTCAGAGGTTCAGCGAGTGTCTTACTGTCAGGGCGCGGTGATGGGGTTTTGGGGGCAGCAGGGGTGGAGAGTGGAGGTGGAGTGCTGGGTGCTTTCGGGGGGAAGAGCTGCTGTATCCTCTGCCACGCAAGGAGCTTGATCATCTCCGCATCCAGTTTGTCAAGCTCGATCCCTACATGCATACGTGATCATTAGCAGGTCATAATACCATTTTTTTCTATACCACAGACATGACAATAATATGGTACCAGAATGGTTCAGTCACATGTGTGACCACACTCACCTCCATCTTCGTCCTTTCCATCCTTCGTGCAACTGGACAGGTCAGTGATGGAGGAGAGAGTGCTGGGCAGCAGTGAGTCCATCAGTCCAGGACCAGCCTTCGTGTCTTTGGAACACAAGAACAGGATCAAAGAAGTCAGACTGATTTGGAGGATTGCATTTTTGGCTGGATGGTAACACCATTTATTAATTTATTCATGTACAATGACCTGTTTTAAACAATATATTAAGCTATTAAAAATGTTGGTACAAGGAACAGCAGAAATCACTTAAAACTCAAGATGGCACTATTTCATATTTTGACTGAATGTTTATTGTGGTGTAAACGTACAAAAACAAAACACTATAAAGTTTTCCATTTTATGGGAGGTGGCAACCAGCATTAGGGTGAATTACTGCCACCTAGTGTGACAAAGCAAGAATTGAAAGTAGTGTAAAATTACTGAAGAGGATCTGTATTATTAACATGACATCATATATGTATTCTTTAATATCATGGCAGTTGTCAATTCCTGTATATTGTAACACCCCTAAAAAAAAAATCATGCCTGAGAGGAGAGTGTTGTCCCGAGTTTATTTGTACGGGATTATTCTGTGACTACTTGTTTTGTGGTAAAGTTGACGGTTAATTATTGTGTTATACTGTGTTGTTGTTGTTGTGTGTGTGTGTGTGTGTGTGTGTGTGTGTGTGGGTGACAGAAAGAGACCGGGGGGGGGTCTTGTGAAATTTCATCCATGTTTTCTGCATCATGGAACTCAAAGCCACAAACGGCTTTAACTCATGACAACTTGGGGACTACTAGGAACCATTACAAAGGTGGTGAGAAGTAAACATAGTGAAAAGGTTTTCTTTTTCCAAGGCGAGATGAACTTTATCATTTAGAATATCAGCCATTTATGAAGAGGGAGCTCTTTTTTAAAAAAAAATACTGACGTTACTTTGGAAGAAGCAAGATCTCGGTGGTGTCTTCACGTTACGGATTAAAAGACTTTTGTTCACTGAATGATGTGATTATGATATGTGACCTGGGGATGTGACATTTTGGTTAAGCTAGTGTTAGATACATCAGCTTTTAATCTTTCTAATCAATGTTGGGAATTTACACCTTGATGGAGACAGCAGGTGAGTGTGTTTGTTAAGCAGCAACCTTACACTGAATGTTAGCAATTATCAGAAGCTTAACTGCTATTTTTTTCTTCTTATGAGAGATGAATATATGACCTGTTTAGCAGTTCTGTCTAAAACGGACTATCGTCTCGTCTTTCTACCCAATAATACAAACTCTTGATGCTCTAATGATGCAGTTTATAAAGACTTGGATTGTTTAGGAGTCTCCTTAATGGTTTTAATATCAATAAAAATAAACAACCTCTATCCGTATACATAATACATGGTGCTTATCATCAGTGCATCATGGCTCAGAAGGGCCAGAACAGTTTCATTTACAATTTGTAGTAATCAACATTTAATTTAACGGAGTCAGAAAATCTTTTTGTTCAGGGGTTTCACAGGATACCAGTGTTGAGGTCCTTGCACTCGCTGGGTGCTTCATAGCGATCATTAGTGTGGAAAATGAATAATGGAACTGTTTTTAAATATTCAGTATCAATACAAGTGTTGGGGGGGGGGTGTCGATTCTTAGATGCATCACGATTCAGATGTGGATGATTCTGAAACGATTCAAAAATGTCAAACAACTGATTTAAAAATTTGAAATTTTAAATAATGTAAAAAAGACGGAATGAAAAAGACAGAAAACAGGAGTGCAGCACGCTGCGCACCCACACAGTTTTTCAGGGAGCACATAAGAAAACAAGAAAAACCCCATGGCTGACTGCAAGACCCAGCCAGCGACGAGTGGATTAACAGCCAGCATCTGGAAGCACTTTGGCTTCTACGGAGTTGATGATGAACTGGATAAGAGCAACGCTATATGTAAAATGTGTCACACTAAGATAAAATCAAGATGCATTGGTAATCGTTTTATAATCTAATCGTCAGCCCCTGAACTGTAATCAAATCAAATCTTTAGGTGCCTCAAGATTGCCATGCCTAATCAAAATGTACTGAAAGGTCATTTTTAGGAAAACACTGATACAGTGGCAGTTATGGAGGGGGCATCTGTTGTCTAGGCTGGTACTTGAACTATGACTTGCTGCGGGAAACCCTGGAACTCAAATGAACCTGAGAAGCACATCAGCAAGGAAATGTGTACCTGTCAAAGGCGATAAGCCCAGCTTGATTGGGCCATGCTCCTGGTTGCCTTTGGGTGGTACATCTGAGGGGGCACAGCTGGCAATGGAGTGGGGGGGTTTTTCGTCGTTGCCCATACTTTCCTCCTGGTGCTCTCTCTGGGGACTGTGGTTCTGCTGACCGCTGTGGGGCCATATGCTCAGGGCAGCTGGGCAGTTTTTCTGAGCACAGACTTCTGTAGTGCTCTCAGGCTCCTTTTTAACCATTTCTGCTCCTATGTGATTCTCCAGCCCAGAGGCAGAAGCTGAGTGTGGGCTTGCTGTGCTGGGCTTCAGTCTGTGCTGCAGCTCAGCCTGCCTGCAGGAGTCCGAGGCACTGTGACAGTCTACAGGTCCATTGGCTTTGAGAGGCGGACACTCCTCTGTGAGATGTCTGTTAGGTTTTCGACAGTTTTGGCATGGTGTCACGCTGCATTTACAAACGCTCAGTTCTGCTTGGGGTTCCACTGAGAGAGACGCCCCCAGGGGGTCATCAGGTGAACTGCAGGGTTTAGAGCAGGAATTAGGGGATGAAGTCCTTTCTAAAGAAGCCTGAGTTTTAAGATCATCTGATGTTCCATGAGATTTAGTACAGGCTTTCTGCTCAGAACCCCACTCTGCTGACGATGTTACTGATGACAGGGTGGATGCTGTGGATGAAGCCTTCTGCTTGGACAGGTGTCGCATGATGCTGCACTGGAGGGCGATGACATCCTGGAGCCACTGGTCAAACAGCAAAACCACATTTTAAAACATAAAAATCAATCATCAAGTCTCTAACCCTAACCCTGTCCGATCTGACAGACACATGTATGTCACATGAAGTAATCAACATTATGATTTTTCCTTCTGCAATATATGGAAAGAACTACCTCCCCATTGTCAGCGTCATGACTCATTTGTTGAACAATGGGGTTGGCTTGGCTGACAGACCTCCAGAACTCTGATTTTTAAACAATTTTTCTATTAGAGTCATTGTCAAGTCAAGTCACATCAACTTTGTTTAGATAGCGTCAAATCACAACAAAGCTGACTCAAGGCACTTTACATGTAGAACAGGTCTAGACCACACTCTATATGTAATCATAGCCACACAATAAAACTTTCTGTTGTCTCTGATCAAGACAAACCACATCAATTGTATAATACACCTTCAAGTTGCTTTTTTCTAATATCACAGTTGAATTTTCCTATATACAGTACATGTTGACTTTGTCACTCAAGGACAAGGCAGCGACTATGTTTGGTTCCTCAATTCATGTCAAAATCATTGACATACAGTCATATGCAGAAATATCTGGAGAGTGACAAATGTTTCGTAGTTTGACCAGTTTGCACATTGGGATTGAAATGGAAATTAAGCAATCAAGATGTGGTTGAAGTGGCGACATTCACTCTTATTTCGGTGGATTTAACAAACATATTGCACTTAACCATTTTGAAATTACAGCCATTTTCACACCGAGTCCACCCATTTTTTAGAGACTTACAAGTAATTGCTCAAACTAACATTACTATAAATATATGGACAATTCAAAATAATCAATTGTCATTAAATGCCTCAAGTCTGGCACCACATGCTTAGTTTTCTCTCTGGAGACGCTTTGTAAGGTCTTTGTCAGCTCAGCAAACAGAGTTAGTTGCTCTGCCAGAGATTGTTGTTAAGACGTTACTTAAACGATAATCGGGTGTGTCGTCTCGACTTGCAAAATTATATTTTTAAACTGACAAATATTATATTTGAGACTGGCAGTCCAATTTAAATGGGATCAAAAAATAATTTGTCTCTTTTCATTGACTGTTCATATTTTTTAGGTCCCATGGATTGGAAGTAGAAGGGTGGGACTAAGGCCTTGTTCAGACTGCCAGCCTAAACCAGATTTTTGTCATACCCAGATTGTATCCAGATTGGTTTCAGGAAGTTTGGACAGCAAAAAAAAACAAAAACAAATCCAATTTCTGCAAATCAGATCCAAACCACATGGCGAGGTGGTTTGAAATGCGATTCAAATCTGATTTTTAGAGGTGCCTCTTCAGTCTGTAGCTCTGCTCACTCAAATCTGATGTCAGAGAACCTTTTGCATCACTTTACAGACGCTGGGTGTCTGAATGGAGAGTCCTGACAGACAAGACAGGGTGCTCAACAACCACAGATCCTGACAGGTATCACGCGGCACATTACAAATTTGCACACCACCTCTTATCATCAAATGTCTCAAGGACGACATGTTCCCAACAATCACTGCTTTGAATACAGCGCCAAACCTCTTGTGCACAGTGAAGCCCGCTACGACTGCAGCACAAACATCGTAACGTTCATCAGTCTGCTCCATTGAGTTTGTCCGGTGCAGCAGTGTTCGACACCGGGACTTGACAGCGCAAGTGTCTGGATAGTGAGATGATGTATTAAAGGGATATGCCTACATTTTTTTTTTGTGTGTCTTGCTTCACTCCCGAGTCCATGACAAGCAGATAGACACCATTTTTTCAACAGTGCGTGCAGTAACAAGGAAGAGATGGTCAGAGGTCGCCCACTGCTAATTAGCTTAGCTCAATTGCTGGGAGTGTATGGGTAGCATTAGCCTGCCTCTGCCTACAGTCATCAGATAAACTTTCCAGCTACTCTAAACGGTCCGGTGTGCTTGTTGTGACTCGGTTTTTTCCGCGTTATGTTACGTTATCTATTTTAAGACTAAGATTAGCACTTTCTGTAATTTTCGAAAGAAAGACATATAACCGCAGTGTGCATGCGCGCCAGTAAACAGCTGAAGAAGAAAGCAGAAGAAGAAGAAGAAGACGAAGAAGAGCTCATCCTCGTCCTCTCTTACAAAGTCAGCCATAATCCGTAATACCAATCTTCTTCTACTCGTAAACAGAGGCTTTGTTTTGTTGACCTACTTACAAGCACATCCGCGGTGGTTTGCGCATGCACCCTACAGTTATATGTCTTTCTTTCGAAAATTACAGAGAGTGCTAATCTTAGTCTTAAAATAGATAACGTAACATAACGCGGAAAAAACCGAGTCACAACAAGCACACCGGACCGTTTAGAGTAGCTGGAAAGTTTATCTGATGACTGTAGGCAGAGGCAGGCTAATGCTACCCATACACTCCCAGCAATTGAGCTAAGCTAATTAGCAGTGGGCGAACTCTGACCGTCTCTTCCTTGTTACTGCACACACTGTCGAAAAAATGGTGTCTATCTGCTTGTCATGGACTCGGGAATGAGGCAAGACACGAAAACAAAAAAAATGTTGGCGTATCCCTTTAACATTCTTAGATTCTTCGCATTTCCATGTTGTAAAGCTGCTCATCAGCGCAGGCGTCACCATAGTAACCTATGCAGATAAGTCAGTGAAGAGTGGTGATGTCTGCATGCAACAAACCCGATCTGATTAATTGAAAATGACAGTGCAGACAGTCTGTGTTAAATATCAGATTTGAGAGACAGAACGGATTTGCGTGCAGTGTGAACGAGGCCTGAGACACTCTGCAGCCCTGAATCATTACAATCCATCCTGCTACTTCAAACAGCAGTCCAGAGACCCAGCTCCAGTGGCAGCCATACACGCTCATGCCATAACACTGCCTCCACCATGTTTGACAGATCATGCTGAGCGTTCCTTTCCCTCTTTCCATTTTTCTCTTTTTTATCATTCTGGTACAAGCTAATTTTTTTTGTTGTGTGTATGCAAAGAATCTTGTTCCAGAACTGGGCAGCTTTATCACGTTTTCTTGCAAAGTCTAATCTGACTGTCCAGTTCTTCTGTTACCAGTGGTCTGTACCTTGTCGGAAAGCCTCTGATTCATTAAGACATCTCTTGGTTGAGGACTATGACAATGACAAGTCGACCTCCTCTGGAGTTTTCTTGAATTCTGTGATCATCCACTGTAGATGTCTTTGTGGTCTTCCAGGCCTTTCGGTGTTGGTGAGCTCCCCAGTGCATTCCTTCTTTTTGAGAACGTACCAAATTGTTGGTTTTTGCTAGTTTTCTGCTGTCTGATAGGTTTACATCTTTTTTTTGTTTGTTTTTCAAGTCCAGTGATGCCCTCCTTCATTTGACACTTCTTTGGACCACATGTTAAGAGTGCCACAGTACCAGCTGTCAAATGCAGATTAACACTTGGAGTCAACTCTAGACTTTTCATCTGCTTACTCTGTCATGAAATAACAGGCCACACCTGACTGGAAAAAAAAAACACGTCAGTGAATTGTTCAATTACTTTTGAGCCTCTGAAGGAGGGATTATATGTAGAAATGGCTGTAATTACTCAATAGTTCATGCTTTTTTTTTTTTTTTGTTAAACCCACTGAATAACAGCTAAAAGTCTTCACATCAACCACATCTTCACTGCTCCATTTCAAATCCATTGGGGTGGTGTTAAGAGGCATAATTACTACACTTGTGTCACTGTACCAATACATATGGACCGAAGTCTACATCGTTTGGCACAGTCAAGTTTAATCATTCAACTATAGGGACAAGAATACAACACACATTTGGAGTGAAGGGGATTTTTTCCTCTGCCTACCTCCTGCTGCTCGGCGTCTGTTGTTAGGTGCTTTGAGGGCTGATAGTCTGGTACACCGCTACAAACCAGCTCCAACTGACGCACCCCTGCAGGAAGCAGCATGGAAGGAGGGTTCTGGTACTGGGACTTGATGGCATCCGGCACCTGAAACCAAAGTGACTGTTGTAAATATAGTCATCGCACTGCATATCCACTCTTGGTAAAATTTCATTTCAGATGTTAGAGTATCAACATTTCATATCAATGGAATAATTTTAGTCTGTTGAAGAATCAGTGAATAATTGTTGCAGTGTTCTTTGGCCTGTATCCAAAGGTCTGAAACGTCGTTCTCAACACTGACATGTGATTTCTGAATAAACACCGAATTGCATACACTGCTGTACACACTGTGGGACTCTGAGTATGGTGTAGATCAAACAGGCAGAGTGGACAGACAAACGCTGGCAGACAGCTTCTGGTCAAGCTTGTTTCTAAGAGTCGGGGCAAATCTGAGCTTCTGGAGGAATAAACACCTGGAGTCTCAGCAGTCTGTTTGCCAGCAGAGTGAGAGCTCAAGGTTCACTTTGGAAAATTTTGTGATTAAAGAGAGGATTTATTTTCACTTCATCCTGAAAATAATCCATCTGTCAAATTACGGCGAATATTCACTGTTTCTTGTGGCAAGCTGAGGGTCAACGATGTCAGGAAACATGATGATGGATATTCAAAGCTTTGTTTAACAAACTTAACAAATACTGAAAAGTTACATAAAATTGAGTGCAGCCCTAAAGTTCTTTTCAGAATTACCAGTTGCTGTGTCTTTTCTGTCTTATCAGCATAGAGTTTAAGCAAGAGAGAAGCCTTAACATGGTGTAAACGACAAGAGTCTCAATTACTTAATTTGCAGATCTGTCTCACAGCTGTTTGCTGAACTGATATAGCCCTCACCCCTGGAGAAATACTAAACACAGGAACAAAAGAGGCAAACATCCAGCTGTCCACATCCGTACAACGAGAAAGTCAGTGTACCTTGATAGTTTTCTTGTTGTGCTGGTGGGTGTTGCGCCGGTTGGGTGCGTTTTGCCGATGGACTCTACGCAGGAAGTCCAACTTGACAGCATGTTGGGACATCCTGTCTTGGAACTGGTCAAAGAGCTGACAGCGGCTGGACAGACTCAGGTTCCTCTGATTAAGCTGCACATATGACAAACATTTGAAATGGAAAACTAATCAATTTTTTTGCACCACCTACGATGAAATAAAACAAATAAATGATGTCTAACTCTGTCTAACACCATGTCTCTTACCACCAAGTGCTCCACATGGTTTGGACACATCCATTTGCCAGCAGGTAAAGCTGTGAGTGGAGGGTCCAGACAGTCCATGTGGAACAGAAGGGGACAATAGTCACACTGGATAAGTGGAGCAAACCTACAGCTCCTGTGAGATGAAAAACAAGCAAACCAGGAGAAGGTCAGAAACTTTTTGTGTGTGTGATGTTTGTGTGTATATCACTGTTCATGGGGTAATCTGACAGCTCTGACCTGTTGCATGAAAAGCAGACTTTGACTGGAAGAGGGACCAGACCATTGGAATCCAGTTCATGCTGAGGTCTCCTAAACGGCTTTCCAAGTAGCTCTTCTTTTCTCCTTCGTTTACTGCTGCCTAGAAATCCAAACAAGTTAGGAGGATTTGAGAGACGATTGGTCCCAGATATCATTATGCTTTCAGGAGTCAAAACTCTGAAATGCTCACTTCATTCCAGTACAACCTGTTCCCACCAAGCAGTAAAAGTTCAGTGTGGCACAGTGCGGCGCGCAGTTATTTGCACTGTCAGAGGTTGTAGATGGTCACCAAACATTTTCTCGGACAGGGATAGGTATCATTAAGATTTTAACATTACTACTACTTTTATCGATACTTCTTATTGATCTGGTGCTTTGACAGTACTAATTATTAGTTAGGGGGCCAAGCCCGCGGGGGCTGGGAACCGTGAATGCAAAGCATCGCGAAGAATTTTGCTACCTTCTAAAATGGCCACGTTATTCACGAACAAATTTTTATACTTAGCAATGTAAATACGAACTTAGGCATATCTCAACCAAATTACATGCTATCAACATGAAACTTAAGAATCATGTTTGGCATGAAC
>JAPQLA010000023.1:900564-913003 GCA_029822935.1 Naso vlamingii | reverse complement strand
GTTTGGCATGCCCTTCTGAGGGTCTGTGCCAAATTTGGTGAAGATCGGACAATAGGGGGCGCTATAATTAAGTTATATCTGGAAAGCAGCATTTGACTTTCAACGTCATTATGCTTTTTACCATGCAGCGGTACAAATACTTCGGTGGTCTGACAGACGTGACTAAGTTAGGAAAGCGTGGGGGTCACGCTTGAAGCTGTTTGATAGGGTCGGTGTCGCAGTCAGTCGACGGAGGTCGACTGAGCGCATCCGAGGTGGCCTGGTTGGGCGGTGCGTGGGGTGGCTTGGCCCCTGTTCATAACTGCTTGCAGTTCTACTTATTTTTGTAATCTTTTTAAGAGAAAAATACTTAAATTAAGAACAGAATAATCAAGTTGATTTAATTGCTTATTTTAGTCATTTGAGTAAATCTGGTAAATCGGCAGTGGCTCCGCTGCAGGTTTGCTTTGTTTCAGAGCACAGCACAGCCTAACAGCTGGAGTCGCGAGACAGACAAAATTTCACGGTAACTAAGTGATCACGTGCGATTGCAGCCTCTGAAAACCTCTAATCTGTTGACTTCAGGGCTGGCTCCTCACATACTGATGTTTTGTTTATTAAGTGTAGTTAAATATGATCTGGTGTCAACACGGCATGTTTTATTTGAATTGCTTCTGGATCTGCTCTGTGCTGAATTGCTGCCTTGTGCTCTGGCATCCGGCAAAAATAGAAGCCTTGCGTAGTTGCTGCGGAGGGCTCCGGACTGGTGGAGTCACAATGGAGTAAATACGCGACAGAGAATACTTTGGTTCAAACTGGACTTAAAAGAGAGAGCAACAACAAATAAAATAAAATGTGAGGCGTAACAAAATCAGGGAAGGGAGGCTGCAGCAGGGTTGCTTCCCAAGGACTCTAATGCTACAGCAAGCTTGATTTCCAAATGTTGCCTACCTCAGCTTAAAGATAGAACAATGCTGAGGTTCTGAGGCTCTGTATGTACAGATAGCACCATGTTTCAGTAAACAGATCTATTAATATGAATGTATCAGTCAATGTCCTTTCATATCGCTAAGCTCAGTAATAGTTTGGACGTTTATTACAGCTACATTACAGACTAAGCAACGTTATTTACTGAATCTCTGTCAATTACTTTACTTTCAGGAGGAAAAACTGTTAAGTAAAAAACTGAGATGGGATTATTTGGTCAGGCATGATGTCACGATACTTGCGTCACTGATGCATCTATCGCCATGCAGCGTATACCCCGCCTACCAAGTGAAGGTACAGTCATTGGTGGAAACACCAACGAAATTAGGGTTTACCGTTCCAAGCAGTACCGTACTATAGGTACAGCTTGGTGGAAACAAGGCTTACTTTGTGTTTTTGTCTGCTCCCCACAAGTTGCCCGACCTACTTCTAGTTTGAGAAGTTTTCAGGGATGTCAGACTTTCACCAGGAACGGATGTTTGCCAAGTCTCTAAACCTCGTAGCTTCCCGACTATTGGAAACCATTAGTAATTTTGGATCTAAAAGAAGGTCACGAGAGCAACTAGTAAGGCAGGTGGATGACCAAAGGAAAAGTGAAATAAAATTAAGTTAAATGGATTTGATGTATGTAGGGGAAATAAACTGATGTTATCATGCTGATCTTTATGTTCATGTCCTTTTTTCAACTTAGATCTTTTTATATTAGTTGCTTATTGTTGTTAATGATAGACAGATCATTAAGAAAATTGTGGGGGCCAAAAACTTGTTTAACATGCCACTCAGTGACTTATGGATTTATTTTTATGAAGTCAGTGGGACTGCAGTCTCCAGCTCGATTGGTCTATTAATTAATCAATGTCCTCTTGTCCCACTAAAATCTCACTGGTCATATAGTTGTGGTGTTATTTTCATGAGGACAAAGGTGCTACATTAATAGTCTTCCACACTTTATACATTATTTCCTGGAACTACCTGTGAAAACACGGGGTGGGGGGATTCCCTCATTGTTTAGACAAGTGGACCACAAAACATGTTCTTAAAATTATTTTAAACAATCCTTAAAGCTGCAGATGGTAACATTTAGAAATCAAGCTAACTTTTCAAGCTGTAGCGTGACACTTCTAAGGTAGCAGCTCCACTGTGCCCTGTCATCCCTGTTTTTGCTCTGGCTTCATTTTAGTTTGTTTGTTGACGCTCTTTTGTCCAGTATGAAACAAAGCTTCACAACAAGCTGAAACAATGAAAGGAAAAGTTGCAGAGAAGTTAACTAGTCCGTCTCGGCTCTACACTGATGGTGCTGCTCGCAGACACTCTGTGGTCAGCAGAGGTCAGTCAGAGCACAAGGCTCGTCACTTAGTTCAACAGCCAATCAGCTCGTTCCGACGCCACCTCTGATTAAGAAGCACAGCGCAGCGTACCAGTCAGGACAGAGAGTACAGAGAGCATCACTGACTGGGCAAAGATGATGGGAGCATTCGGATTTTTAGACTCCTGGACACAGAGATCTCACAATACTCTCAGACCACGTCACTTACTAATGGCTGTCTATTGGCATTGTGACTTTTTTTTTTTAAAGGGAACAAAAAGAAATTATCGATACTTTCCCCAAAGCTTTAATAATTTTTGTGCGGGGACCACTGGTCGATGTAGTTCTATTTTCAGAAATCACATGGATATGCATGTGATGACACACTGATCAACTCCAAGTGTGGTTTTATAAATTCTGTATGAAATAATAGGGCTAAAAATGATTTAAATTACTTATTACTTACATACTAGCTTTTTACGTTTGTGTGTAACTACTTTAGGATAATAAAGCTACCAGGTAGACTGCACCTGGTGCGTTCAACCCACAAGATCATTTCCATACTGTTGTCAAATACACAGAATAACAATCTGAGTGTGCCAGCTACTAGAAAATATACCCTTATAGGAGAAATAGTTTCACCTTGCACAAATGCCCAAAAGGATTACATGGTAGCCTTGTTTTGCTGCACCAAGCTACAAACACTAGACCAACTGAAAATATCTGACTGACCTGGCAGTGCCGTGGTGCAAGTGAGCTCGCTTGGCAGCTGGAACTGTGTGGGGTTTCTCTCCATTGCAGCTGCTATTAGCAGCTGAAAGGGCCTCTTGAGGAGGCGTGGTGTTGGGGTTGATAGCGTAGCAGCCTCCAGCTCTGCACCCTGAATTTCATCCTCGGGATCTGCAGCCTCATCCTCCCCATCATTCTGTTCCTCTGATGGGGTTGGGGTGGATGAAGTGTTGGATGTGGGCGTCCCAGGTCGGCTACTTGGCCTGCTGCTGGTCCTGCGGTCCAAGAGGCGCACCTGGGCCACTCGTAGACCAGGCCCTGCTGCGCCGGCCCCTGGAGGCAGGCCGTCAAGCCGCAGGGGGCCCGCACTGAGCTCTAGCTCCACCGCCGGGGACACGGAACACTTTGACAAAGGCCTCTCCGGTAGGCCGTTGGTCTGTTCGGATTTCTGCTCTCGCTTCTGACCAAAGAAAACAAAGTGGAAACAAAAGACAAATTTATCAGTTCAAACAGCATACAAATACATTAAGCTACATTTTAACAACAGCCGGACGGAAGCAACAGAGAGTTTGAAGGTGTGAAAGAGAAGACTTGCATCTCACCCTCTTTCGAACATTGCAGCGATGACACATCCATTCCCCTGGGGGAAGCATTTCTTCACTTAGAGGTGGGTTGCTGTGATAAGACAAAACACAGTCATCAATGGCCAGATTGGTTATTAATGCAGGCTTATTAATACACATAAGTCTAAGCAGTCCTGATGTTACGGTACATTCTTATGTTGGACAATTCGTTTTTTATTTTTATATTTTTATAGAAAAGAACTATTTTGTAATTAAACAAGTTACATGTATTTTCTTATGGGTTACAACCATATTCCCCATTCAGTCATCTAACATTAAAAGGTTTCTGACAGCATACAGTGACTTCAGTTGTTTTCATATCCATTCAAATAACAATGAAGCATTGCTGGTTCAAAGACTAACGGCAGCAATTTGCCATTTACCACTAAGACAGTAACTGAAAATCCTCTGCCTCCCTCTGGTGGACAGACTGTTGCATTACATGGACGAAAAGACCTGAAGATGTGCAAAGCAATATCTGTTTCCTATTTGTGTACATTTTAATGCACCAGTCACACCATAAATGAAGACCAATTTGAAAAGATACAAAAACATAAATAAAGTGTATCCATGCATCATCTATTATAATGCCAAAGAGAGTTTCCCCATAGCTCAAAGTACAGCATGCTCTGAGAGACAAATAGTTAAAAAAATACATTCATGTAAACGCACCCAGCTGTCACAACAACAAAATAAAGCACACTGTGAATTATTTATAAAGGCAGAGGTTAGAACAGCCTAGAAGTCAGGACCTTTTCTACAGTCTAAAATGTCCAGTTCGCATCAAAGGTGATCAAACGTTACCCTCTACAAGACCACCCTCAAGGTAAAACACATGAACGCTGCGAGTTTCTCCCGGATATGCAGAGATATTCAATGAAACGAATAGTAAAGATGAAGCGTCCACAGACCTGACCATATATGGATAAAGCATTTCTCCTCGGTCGTTTCAAGTGACAGTCCGAAATCAACCAAAGTTCAGATAATGATGCGAGCAGATGTTTAACGGAGAGCAGCTCTGCACGGCGGCACCGGAGAAACGCTCTAACGTGACATTTGCAACATTTCCACAGCAAACACCAGCGTGCCGCTATTACGCAGTAAATCACAAAACATTCCGTTCACGTTATTTATGGAGCCTTTATTCTCAAAGCTACATTTTAAAGGTTGGTAAGATGGCGGTGGTATAGAAGAGGGAGCAGCGAGGTCGCCATATTGTAAACAGAGGCAGCCTCGACTCCATTTTTAGCAGCAGCGGCTCCGCTGGCTGAAGCCGCGACAGGAGGGGAGGACCGACTGCAAGTTAGCTCTAGCCACTGTTCAGCCGTTTCTGCTGGCTACTGTACGGTTTACTAAACTGCCCTTTTAATGACGGTAACGACTTAAATTATGACGGAAAACTGCTACTATAAAATTAACCATATCTAACGAGACACCGCCAGTAGCACACAGCGTCACTGCCTACAGAGTGAAGACATAACGGTTAACTTAGCTAACGTTAACTTCACTTTAAATTACTGGGCACTGTCATAAGGTTGGACCGAATTAGCAAAACGCTTACATTACTCACTGAAGTTTGAATCTTCTCTGTCCTTTAGATTCACGTTTAACACGCTGGGAAGGACTTTAACATATATTATAAAGACTTAACTTTACAAATAACCAAACCAACACTAGACCATTTGATTAGACTACATGCCTGTGTTATAAATAACAGTGCACTGTGGAAGCTGGTATGTGCTGAAAAATGTGTGATGGTGTGAGCGTCATTATGTCATCAGGCACCTTCTTTCAACACTCCATCGTCTGAATTTAACGGGTATACTTGATATTTTGGTGAATTTTCAGTTCACTTGCTCATCCTTGTAGCTACATGAGCTTCGATAAGCACCAACACCTTAGAGGTTAGCATTCTGCATGGAGCTGAAGACCGCAGCTCAGCTGACGTTAACACAGACAGTTTTACATTTTGCATGCCACGTCCCGGTTCATTCTGCCTCCTTCCCTCAAACTCACCAGCACTGGAGGTGGAAGGCTGCAGGACAGTGGTCACAGCACAGCAGGTCTCCCCCCTCCCGGCAGCTGTCGCAGGTGTCGTGGTTGGTGGCCCTGCCGCTCCTCCGGACGTCTCTCACCAACTTCCGACTCCTCTTCTCCAACTCCTCAGACTTCGGGGGCGCCAGCAGAGTTTGGATTTGCTGTAAAAGTAGCTCAGTTGTTCAGTATGATATCACGATTGCCCAGTCTTAATTACTGTTCCACAAGAATGGAAAGTATAATGCTACTGTTCTGTGCCTGCTGTGCCATTTTCATGCTAACATTCAGCTTGTGCAGAGCGGTAACGTTTAACGTGTGGCCTCCATTATCAACCCCAACTACTGAGTTAGCTAACTTAGTCGAGAATCGCTGAACAACAGGTTGAACAGGTGTGGTCATAAAGGGAAATAATACAGTGCGAAACACATTAAAGCATTAGCAACAGGAGGGGTTTCGCTCACTTAAGGCCTCCAAGCACTACGCTACAATCTCACCTCCATTAAGCCCCCAGAGGTATCCAAATCGTACACAATCGTCGGGGTCTCCATTTTGTCCCACATTCATCCAGGAGCAGACGCTGTAAAAGTAATTTGTGGTATCGAAGTCTTACAGGCACACGATGAGGTTAAATCCTGCAATAAACGTATTTTTCCAAATGTTTTTGACCGGCGGATGGCTGGCCAAACGATGCTAACTGGCTAAAAGAGCTAGCAGTTAGCGTAACAACGAGAGCAAGACGTCCAGTCAAGGTTGTGAAGCTAACGGGCGCATTAGCTTGTGTTGTTGGCCCAAAAAAGACAACAAAATAAACGACAATCGCGTAGTTAAAACACAGGCTCCTTAGCACCGAGTTGTGTGTGCTGGTGTCAAGCCTACATACATTATTTATTATCATAGAATGTTACTGTTAGATACAAAATCCATCTGCGGCCTTAGCTGGCCAGCCATGATTCTTGTTTCTGCTCCTGCAAAAAGGAACCTTGTAAATCTGCAAACCTCTCCGCTCCCATTGTCAACACAAGATGTAGCCGAGAACTACAGACAGAAATTCGGCGTAGCCCGGTCCAATGCACCGTGTCCGACTGCGTTCTCAATGTAGAATCCTAAAATCAGGTACGTGAAGATGCAAATTTAGTTGATGTTATTGTTGTGAAAAAGGCTGTGCATCTACAGTGGCTGCTAGCAACATCCTCTACCAGTTGGCGCAACCGCGAATCGCCTGGCGCGCATGCGCATAGGGGCGGATATAAATATCCGATATATACATTGAAGAAAAAAGGAGTGAATCGATTTTGTACATCGTATTCATTGTACTTCAGGTGTGGAAAACGAACAATACGGTGACAGATATCTCCAGTCATCGCTTACTTCTGCAAACTGCCGGTTTACTGCCTCAGAGGCTGCCGCTGATCCAGGGGCCTAACGTCACCGCGGCTCGTCCTAACAGCCGCTGATGCTAACAAACGTTACTGATGCCCCGGTTCTCATATTCCGCCGTGAGCTGTTGCTGAACCAGTGGGCCGAGTACAAACGAGGCTCCCGTGAGCTGCTGCTGCTTTTGCAGTGAACTTGCTGCCACTGTAGATTGCAGCTCGCACTTTTATCATTGTGCAGCGGTGGTTCTCAAACAGTGGCTTGGGCCCCGCTGGTGGGACATGGAGTCGTTGCAGGTGGGCCGTGGATGACCAGAGCAGAATGTCGAGTGAAACTAAAGATAATGTAGAGCAGTGTTGGGGAGTAACTACTTAACATGTAATGAAATTACGTAATATCAATTACAAAATAAATGTACCTGTACTAAGTTACAGCTACTGAAAAAGAATGTGTAATTACGTTACAGTTACTTATGAAAATGCAAATGGTTACAAAGGAGGTAACATCTGGATATTCTCTGTAAAACACTTCGACTTTATGTTGAATAATGTTCATATTGTTGCTTTGTATGTTTTTGCTTTCGTAAAGTTTGGTGTTGCTCTGATGCTTTTGATTGGTTCTCTTGTTTGAATTTGCACGCCTGCCGTCAACACTGCCTGGTTTGAACATTTGAAAATGGTTAACAGTTGAAAATATTTGTTAAAAAATTTGGGAAAGTAATCAACGAGTAATCAAACATAATAAGTTACATTACTCTGATAAAGTAATTGAAATAGTTACATAACATTACATTTTAAATAGGGTAACTGGTAATCTGTAACCTATTACATTTCCAAAGGAACCTTCCCAACCCTGAAGTAGAGTGAGTAATCTAAGGAAGAATGAACAGGAGGGGGAGTAAATAGCAAGAGTTCACTGATACTGGCGCACTGACTTTAATTTCAATAAAATTCAAATTGGATTTGCAAAATTCAGCTTTTCCCGTACTGGTCCACAAGTGATCTTCACTGTCACACTGGCACAACCACCGTTCTAACAGTGGTGTTTTTAGGCTGCTGCAGCTGCCGTTAGACCTTTGGACCTTCAGCCACTGTGACTGCAGGGTTTGGAAAGTTACCTTGGAAATAAATAAATAAGTTTTAAATGGGATGTGAACTACATCCTCCTCTGCTCCTCTGTTTCAGTGTGTCCAGTTAAAGTGCCAGAGTGCACTTAAATTGCATTTTTTGTTTTGTTGGTATGGCAGCTACATCAGTGTGTTCAGTAATTTGCCGATACTGTTTAAATAAATTGGAAAGGAAATTTTGAATTAAATGTTTTTTTGACTCAATTGGTCCACTGAATTATCAAAATAATGTGATGTTATGTATAAAGACTACCCAAGGTGTACACAGATATGTATATTTCAGCTTTGTTTTTACATTTTCATGTGGAATATCGCAGTATATCACAATATACATCATATTGCAACGTATCGTGGTATATAATCGTGTCACGCCTCATAGGGTTAAGGTTATCGTGATGCGTATTGTATCGGGAAGTCGTTGCCAATACTCAGCCCTTTGTGATGCAGCAAAATATTATCACTAGAAATATTATGATTGGTAAACTACAAACCTTACCACAACTTTTAAGCTTTGTACTTTTATTACTACGGCTGCTACGACGGCTGCCGCCATGGACAGCGCTGCTTCTGACAGGTGACGGGATCACTACACATTTCTCAGTCTCTTTGGTACATTTGTCAGATCAGAGTTGAAATTCTATTTGTTCAACCTCCACATCTATTTTGCACATTCTAAATGCATTTTTTCATTCTTTTGAACAAATTGCAAAAGCTTCATGCAAGTAATTATGCACAGTTATCTTCTGTTTCCTACATTATCGATCACTGATTAGAGCTTATGTCATGTTGATCAAAGTGTAGGCCTATTACAATGGTTCTCTTGAAGAGTCTTACCAAAAACTTCCAGGCGTTTGTTCATTGCAGTAGTCATGACATGCCAAACGGTTTATCACAATTTGTCAAGCTTATTTTAATTTTCTTTTTTCCATTAAACTTTTTTTTTTTTTGTAAATGCGTCCCAACTGATGAATTGCTCCCTCCTGAATCTTGACTTTCAATAATGAAAGAGTTTGTGTGAAGCCTTGGATCAACCAATGATCAGCCAATGTTCTCTAAAATCTCAGGGGTGCATCTCATCTCTATGCAGGTACACAAAAACCTAAATGTGAGTCCTGACCAGTCTCTCGTTATCATTCTTGCACATGCAGTGATGAGTAACTTTATAATGGTGAAAATAATAAACGCCACACAGAAAGATTTTAATTTTCAATCCTTGTCCTCAAAACCTGAGCCATTGTTTATACAAAGAACACTCACAGAGCACACAGCTATACTGACAACACGGCTAAATATTTTGACTGTCTTGTTTGTAAACAAGGACTAGTCACATGACACTGACATGTTCATTGATGTAAATATTTTTCCTGTTAAAGATAAAGTAGGGTTTTAGGTAATCCAGTGTGCAGTGCGGTTTGTACCAATTGTTTTGAGAAATGCACTTACTGCTTTGAAAATGTCAAGGACGATGCCAGAAATGCACCTGAGAAAAACTGTATGTAATTTCCTGATAGCTCAGCTGTACAGCTGTGAGCTAAACCAGTGAGAAAACTGCTGAACTCGACAATCACAAGATCTCACATTGTGACATTTCTGCATAGACTAACTGTTCAGGAGTTTTACCAAAATACAACAAAAAAAAGTCAGCCGATAATATCACGGAGGGAGTGCAAATCTGTGTCAGATCATCTGTGAGACTGAGAAAAATGTAACATTGTAGTGCTTGTTCAGCGAAGCTGGTGCTTACATCACAGATAATGGTTCGTTTGTAGCCCTTGCCAGCAGAGGGAGGCAGTGATCTGTTGTTTTAGTAGTTGGCCAAATGATTTCTCCTCATTGAATTGATCATTGATCACCTTAAGAAAATTTGCTCTATTATGGTGAACAAAGTCAGATAAGATATTTTAAAGTTGGCTAATTGAATTTTTGGTGATGAGTACTGCAAGGAAAGTATTATAAAGTTTCCTGAAATATGCTTACACTCTTTCACACGTTTATTCTAATGGTACAGTGTCAATGGTATGCACTTTAAACTGTTAAGCGTTTCGAGTATTTTCCATGAGGGTTTTTTGGCTTTTTTTGGCTCTGTTATGGGATGACACAGCGATGCAGTGCAGGTGAAGGGGAAAGGAGGATGATAGCTAAACTGGAGGACGACCGCCACCTGATAAATGACACTGACTACACTGGAAAGAAACTGGTGAGTTTTTGCATTTTGTTGATATTGTTCTATTTGCTTATTGATCTTGTACATAGCTTGCTTTAGTACATACTTTTTTAAAAACTTTTGTTTGCATTTCACGAATGCTTCTCTATTTTTGATATCCCTTTGCTGCTGTTACCATGCATCCCCCGTTGTGGGGCTAATAAGGGATCAAGCATATTATTATAGACAGGGACGCACTGACCACAGAGTGAGGTATTGTTTCAAGTTCTAGTTGATTAAAGCAGAACACTAGTTTCTAGAGCAGATTATCCTTTTTTAAAACAAAACTGCCTACATACAGTAGCTGCTGAAAAATCAGTCTTGGTTTAATTAAACTGTTTTAAGAGTCCTTCACCGTTAACCCCTGAAGTATCGGCATATACTGTTTAGTAAGTTTGTTAAGCGTTGATGCGAGACCAACTCAAAACATGGTAACAACAAACAGCTGTGACACAGTTTATCTTTGCTATTTTCACAGCATAAATGGTCACAGTCCTCGGGTTCACATCAGTATTTTTGCTCTTAATGCGAAAAATGGTTTCCTGTCTAAGACTTTTTTAGGATACAAAAAGGAGACATCTCAAATTTCAGCAAAAAATATTTTACAGAATGTAGTTTTTGGTGCATGAATACAAATTTAAACACAATCTATAATGTAAACTAAAACCTGTAACTGAACCAATGGTCAGGTTATGGTTAATGGTTATGGTCCCTCTGCTCGAGGTGTACAGCCACTGGGCTTGCCTTCTCTCCAGTATAAATAGTGCTGGTTTAAATCCAGTGACTCTAGCATACTGTAGGTACCAGATGTGTAAATTCCCACCACCACCACACTACACCACAATATACCACAAGTCAAAACATTCAAAACGACAGAAATACCAGTAGTGTTGCTGAAGTAATAGTAGACATGCTGTATAGTTATTCTAATTTTGCTATGCTAACGGCACACACACGTGAAACAATGTAAACAGGTCATGAATAATTTTTAGAGTCTACATGTAAATGTGGAAAACATGCTGTCTTACTGAAAGTGAGATGAGAAGACTGACGTCTGTCTCAACATGGTCAGCCTGGCTCTGGTCTGAGTCAGAACAAACTCACTGGGAGTAAACACAGTACACAACTTTGGCTTTGCAACCTCTTACTTGTTGTTGTCCAGCTTGTGCAAATCTGTTATAGATGTGCACATACTTCAGTTGTTATGTACATACTGTGTCGTGTTATACACACTATCATTTACTTCATTCTTAGTAGTTTCATATTTATTGCTATGGTTGTTATTGTTTCTATTGTTGTTATTGCTGTTGTTATGCATATTTCTGTCTCTCCTCTAACCAACCAGGGGCTGGCCGTTGTTAGGATCCACAGATGAAGACGTTCATTTTAGGGATTTCAACAGGACTGTTTTTGAATAAACATGTTTCTCATCTGCCACAAAGGAAGCCATGGACTGAGCTCATCCCCCACAGTCCTCCAGATCTTTACTCCTAGGTGTGAAGACATGCCACAGACCCAGCTGTGAGTTACCATTGGTCAGTAAGACCGACACCTCTGACCAGGCAACAAAAACCCAGCTCCTTCCTTTGTTCACTCTCTTAACTCCAGTGACCTTTCCTGAGGTCCTCTTGTCCCCTCGTCTCCAGCGACCTCTCAGGAGGTCCTCTCTCCCTCTTGTCTCATCTCAAGGGACCTCTCCTGAGGTCCTCTCTTGTGGCCTCCAAGACGCTCCTGAGCTCCCGCCATAGCTCTCACCAGAAGTCCTAAGCTCTCAAGGGATCTTTTTCTGGACTTCAGTTGCTGAGAGCTGCAAGCTGCCGTTCCAGCAAACAAAGAGAACTTCTTCCTACAGCAGCGATGCAAGGTCCTGTATGTGTAGAACCAGCGGTTAGCACCGGCAGCTTGGCCAAGGCCTGCTCGCTAACTCCAAAGCAGAGGACAACCAAGTAAGCACGGAGCTGCTTACTTTGTAAGGATTACACTGAGCAACCAGCTACTAGCAAGGACAATACTTTTCAACTTTGGGACCAACATTACCCAGCCTGGATCCTCAGACAAGGAACCACCGACATCCT
>JAPQLA010000023.1:851814-862746 GCA_029822935.1 Naso vlamingii | reverse complement strand
ATATATGTATATACAGTTCAAGGTGGTTGGTAAGACAAAACTCTTTCATTTTTCTCTCATGTTTCCAAAATGAATTGCCTTTAGAGTATTTCTCATGAATATCACATGGAATTTCTTTTAAAACCCCAAAAATCCTTCCCCAGGTAAAACTATCTCCCGATCTTCTTTTTTCCATCAATCTTCCACTGGGCACAAAGGCGGCCCACAGCCCAGCACAAGTGTCATTGCTATTTTCCAATCGATGCATTGTTGGAGATTGCTGTTGCTGCGGCATTAGAAAGCATCTGCACTATTGACCCACAAAGACCACGTCTAAAGTCCAGCAGTGTTGTCCTGCTATTGAGAAAGAGCACTACTTGGATTACTGTATGCAGTGAAATCATAAATTTACCAGTTTAGCATAAAAACCCAAAACACTGAGATGACTGCTGCTGCAGTAGATGATCTGATCCATTTCTTCAGCACAAGAACATTCACTTCTGTGACGGACCTCTGTCATCTAAAAGCAGTGTTCCCTGTTTAAGTGCATCTGGCTTTTGAAGGGGATGAGGGAAAACACACTGATTGGTTTAGTCCTTGTTACGTACAAACACACGAGGGACGAAATCCACGCCATATGTGCCTTGTGCCTCACTTTGCACCTAGATTAAGTGCTGTCTAAGAAGCAAAGTGGACTTGGACACACCTCAATTGAACTAGCACAGTGCGCTTTAAACTATCAGATAATCAAAACAGCGGTCGGTCATAGTGACTGATGAGTAAAAGCCACCATCCTTCATTTGACATCAGTCATATTGTTCCCTGCATCCTGCCTAAACTACACCTATGTCTCCCGACATTCACCTTAACTGCTCAGATTGTTTAATGACAAGGACAAAAATGCAGGTGGCTTTTACCAAAAAACTTTTGTCTTTGAAAAGCTGGCAAACCTCACCTCATTTCACCTTTTACACTCCTGAAAATTCTCAGTCTTCTCCACTTCATCACTTCTTTTTGACCTTTGAGTTTCCTCAGAGCTGTCCAGATGTCTCTTCATACCTGTAAGTTCTTTGTTTGTAGCAAATGTGTGAGGGCAGCCAAGAGCAACTGTTGGCTGGGACACAAAATTGATTATTCAGCTAATTTCACCCCCTGTGGCTCTTCCTTTCAGTGCTCTGTAATGAGAGTCTCATGCTGCGAAAATGACACTCTACTGTCACCACTGTGAGCTGCACTGACAGTCAGTTGTTACCTGCAGAGTCTGTAGAAATAATGTTCTTACAGAGACAAAACAGAAGCCTGATGACTGAACATAACTGAAGGAACATGCCCACTAAGAGGGAAGGTAAACCATCACTGTGAACAGAGCGTAAAGAATAAAGGTACACAGACCTGTAAAGGGCCCACATGTTCTACAGTGATGACATGTTATCAGTTTAGTGTTTCCATGTCCAACAAGAAGGAAATATAGATTCTGTTCAGGACACAAACCTCTGAAGGAACTATTAAGCAACAAACAACTCTCCACTGAAACCGAATTCTTTCTTGTTTGCTTTTCAGTGTGAAAATCTTTAAATAAACTTCTTGGTAGTAAAAATGACATGAGGCTATTTAGGAAAGAATGAAGTGGGGCAGTGATGGGGGCCATGAATATTAGTGAAATAAGGTAAGAACTTTTTTTATTTTTTTTAATATTTAACAAGTGGACTTTATTATTGTCTAACTTTACAAAAATCCAGCAATTGTTGAGAATTTTCTCTTTGAAAAATAAGTTTATTGTTGGAATATTTATCCACTGAATCCCAAGCAGTTTTTGGCCGTTTTTTGCTTCTGTCACATTTTTACTCTTTTTTTACTGCAGTATAAAGTCCAGCACCTCTATGGATTCAGGACAACTATGGCAAGAGAAAGTCACCAAAAACTCAACAATATCTCCTGTGCAAGGTAACAACGTTATAATGCTCTAAATCATTAAAGAAAAATTGAACATTGAATTTTTCTGATTTTTTAATTAACAAAAACTGAAAATATAATTAATCAGTACATACAACATATTTTTAGGTGCCCTTAAGTTTTGAGGAACATAGGAAAAATATTTTGGTGGCTCTACGTACATGCAGGAGTAATTCTGCAGTCTGTATTCAGGCTGCATAAGGCATCCTGCCAGGCAGTGCTCAGGGTTCACCAGAGGGCCTGTCTGAATGATTCATGACTTAGCGTGTGCACTATGAAACGCACAATTTTTTATTTTTTATTATTATTTTTTTTTAATACAGAATGTAGATGGAGCAGAGGGTTTCTTTTTGGCAGATTTTTAAAGAAGACATGAAAAATTAAGCTAATTTGATGAAAAGTCACAGTTTTAAGTTAGATTTATGCTAAGATTTCGATACGTGTCCGATGTGACCTGTGAGACGTTAAGTGACCACTGGAAACTTGAAAATCTGACAATATAAACAGTTTTTAAAGTTTCTGGCTATGACAAGCAGTGAAAAGTGGTTTATTGGGCCACCAGTGGGCCCTGGCACAGTATATATTACAAAAATACATCAAACCAAAAAAATTTATCTTTGCATTCAGTGCTCATTAAAATGCACTGTACGTATCCTTGAAGTCTAACAAATGTGTTGAATAAATTTGCAACAATTGTTTCATTTTAAACACTTGAAATCTTGCATTTCCGAAAATTCACTTGCAAGCAGCTGCTTTAAATTTTTGCTGAAATCTAAAAGCAGAGATAGTAAAAACTGTGATTCAGAATAAGAAATTATAATCGAAAAATGTGTACGGAATATCCTGATACCACCTCTCGAGGTTAGAAAATTTAGTTTTTTAAAAATTGCATGCAATGGCTTCATACAAAGATTTACTTTACCAAAATCTGAAATCTTTCTCACACAAAAGCTGAATGTCCTGCTTACCGATCATCATCCTCAGCCAGCGCCACCTTCTCAAAGTGGATGTGCAGTCTTTGGCCCTCAGGTGCCTCCAGTAGCCAGTGGCAGGTCAAGTTGTTGCTGTAGTTGCTAGGAAAACCAGGAGAGATAATCCGACCCACTGTGACATTCCTGATCAAGCCACCACAGGCAGCTGAGAGAGGAGAAGAGGAAACGCAAGACCGACCATAAATGGTTTTATTTAAAATGCACTGAGAGCCAAATAATTCTGAGAACATCACATCCTCCAGTTACTAACTGACCAGACATTGATCTACCAAAATTACCTGCAGTATGACTAACAAGCTAAATTCTGTACTTTGTCCATTCCTACAGCACTAATTTTATCAATACAAAAACTGAGTCATGTTGAACTCACAATTCTGCTTTTGTAAATTATAGCTTTTTAAAACAAGCACTGTTTCGATTTACTTGTCAGTGCTTTTCTGTTGTCTTCTGTGTGCTGTTAAGTTTCTACCAATGAAGTCGAACACTTCCTGCATTATGATTCACATAGAAAACCTGCTACAAACACATGATGCCCTTTCAGCCACAGGTTTTTAATTTGCAATATGCTGTGTATGTGCAGGAAGTGTTTAGATTATAGCAACTAAAAACTGGCAAATGGAAGCAAATAGAAATAATTAGTAGGTGAAAACAGATTGACTCTGTTTAATTATGTCATTTTTTGACATTCAGAGCTTCTTTTGAGGTTTACAAACAAAACACGAACACTGATGTCACCAACCCTCCAAAATACGAATTTTTGCTTTGCCTCACTCATACAGGAGTACGGCAAACTCAAAGGTTGTACAGAAATTTCTCAGTGAGCTGACCTTTAAGTGATTTATCAGTTAACCACCAATTTTGATCTAAATTCAAGAGTACAGAGAAAACAAAAAACAGGTGAGAAGGAAATTATTAGAGATACAATCAGGCTTATCAACACATATAGAAAATCTATCTACAGCTACAGGAAGAGGTGTGTGTGTGTGTGTGTGTGCGTGTGTGTGTTGTTTCCTGGCTGATAGGGTCAAGGTTATTCATGCAGAAAAAGCTTAATTAAAGTCGAGGAGGAAGAGTAAACCCAGTGGCATCCTGCCCAGCCTTTAGTTATCACACACTGATACACCTGACACATACACACACACACACACACACACACACACACACACACACACACACACACACACACACACACAGATAGCAGAGATACGGCCACACAAATTCACTTTTTGAAATTGCTTTTAGAGAAACATCCCCTGTGCTGCAAATCAGATTGGTCAGCAGCAAAGTGGTCACTTATTCATCAGCCAACTTCACCGAAACACAGAGAGAAAAAGAAGTCTGTCTGTCATACAAGACAACCTGAGGGTCACTTATGGCTGCAGGTCCTCCAAAAATGTTTTGATTTTTGAAAGGAAAAAGCTGTCAGAGAATGGCTAAAGCACATTAAAAATAGCCAGGAAATCTTTTTTTGTTTGTTTGTTTTTTTTAGCGAAGGTCAAGGTTTGAAAGGACCAAGTTTACTAACAATACAAAAGGGCACATCAATAATACACTGCTGAAGCTAAATGATGCTAATGATAAAGGTCATGCTGATATATTGTAATAAACATTTTACTGAGTTTGTGTATATTGTATTGTAAAGTATGATTAAATACATACATAAAGATACATAAACTTAATTCCATCAGTAAATGCACTTAACACTATTTATTTGAAAAATACAATGTTTTTCTTCCAATAAATTTCAACCTATAATTTGTTTCATTTTGTAGTTAAAGTAATGCATTACTATATAGTGTATTATTATTACTTCAGGTGTTATCCACGATGTTAAAGTAGCATATGAAAACAACAGAAAAAGTAGGTGGTAAGGTTTTATAATAATAATAAAAATAATTACAACAATAATAATAACAATAATAGCTTTTGAAAACAAATCACTTTTGTGTATTTTTAATTGATTTTTTAATTTATATTATAATATTAAAAACATGAAATTTTAAAATTACAATGGTGCTACTGCTGTTGTTCTAAGTAAACACACTGATCAATAGGTAAGTGTAAATAATGTGCATTAACATTTTCTACTTGTTAATTCATCATTGAAAAAATTCCATAACATACAAAAAGCTACAAATTCATAATATGAAACAGAACATAAATGTAACATAATAATAATAGTAATAATAATAAAAAAAGTCTTCAAATCTTCAGTTGTTGTTCTTTGGCTGTGAATAAATTTTACATTTGTGTTTATTCCTGCTTGTGAACTTACCAAGGCAGTGTGGTTCCTTGCCACTCCAGTAGGGGGTGCTAGCATTGCGGCAGGTCAGCACCTTGGGGCCTTGCAGCTGGTAGCCAGTCAGACAGGAGAAGAAAGCCTCACCTCCAGAGTGGAGACTGCTCACGGACACGTCACCATAGGAAGGCCGTTGGGGAAAGATGCAGCTCAACATGAAGGCTACACGGAGACACAAAGACATGAAATGAAAGAGTGAGAGAGACACAGACAGAGAGCTACTGAGACACAAACCTCATCAGATTTCAGCAACAGCTGCAGTTTAACTTTAGAAATTAACCCCTATGAGGTTAGTTTAAACGTGCAGCCTGTGTCACACCAAAAAACAAAACAACAAAAAAATCCCTTCCTGCAAAATTCCACACAGATTACAAAAATTTCAATCAATTTGCTTGTTCAGCCTATAAACTGTTTGGTTTTGGATTTTGGATATGTTTATTGCGTGAGTATTTGAAGGGAAATAAATTCTTCAAAACCAAGTCTCCAACATCTGTAACATTCTTGGTGTGTTTGGTGTGCTCTGTGATGTTTCACAGAGAAAACAGGATAACCTTTATTTGAATTTATTTGATCACTAAATCTATGGAGGCAATAACCATATCACAGAGACTGAAGGCAGAGACTGTTGATCTACTTTTTGATCATTTTAAAGTGAAAATTTTGAAATTTATGGATGTTGTTGCACTGGTAAAAATCAAGAAAACTCTGAGGCAAAAGAAGACACCTTGGAGAAATACCATGATGGTAAAAGTCCGAAAGAGAGTGCAGCCGAAAGCAAGTGGAGAAAAACTCAGCTGCAAATCCACTGTGACTTACATGAACAAAGCATTTCTAGTTTTAACTATGCCACAAGACCAGACAGCAAGCTGACCATGCTGCTGTCTCTGCTCCGCCATGGCAGTGGAGTTGATACGCCAGTGTGTGAGCTTCCACTGACGGCGGCCGTGTTGTGTTTCTGCTCTGGCGCAGCCCCAGTGATCCGGAGCTCTCTGCAGCAGATACACAAGGCTTCTGTTTTTGCGGGAGGACGGAGCACAACCCAGCAATGCAGCACAGAGCAGATTGGGTGGAACAGGAAGTGAGACACAGATACAAAAATAAAACATCCGGTTAATTTCAGAATAAAACATGCGTTGACGCTAGGTCATATTTCACTTAACTTCATAAATAAACTGTCGTTATGTGCAGAGCGAGGCCTGAAGTCAACAGATAAGAGGTTTTCAGAGGCTGAGGTCGCACCTAATTCTCTCATTACTGCGAAATCTTGTCGGCCTTGTGACTCCAGCTGTCCGGCTGTGTTGCCCTCCGATACGCAGCCTGAACGCGGCCGGTGAGTGTTGATGGCAGAGCACGGAGCACGGAGCAGCGGAGTTGTTCCATAACGCACACGCATCCAGGAAAATCCCGGGGCAAAGGTCACTCTGTTGATCGGTCGGTTGGTCAGTTGGCCGGTCGGTTATACCATGAGACATGGAAACCCTTCCTGGATTACTTAAACAGAGACGCGTGTGGTTATCTGCTAAAATAGATGGAGAAGTAACTTGTTGATAGTCATATTGACGTCATATCAGAGACTTTCACTGTAGTTTCAACATTTCCAGTGTGTCTTTTGTGATGAATCCTCAAGAGCCTAACAGAGCTTCTCTCTGAGGATGTGTGTCATGACAGCGTTGATGCTCCTCTTGAGCTCAGCTCTGAGACTGAGGTAGCAAAAAGAGATAGAGAAGAGAAGAGACTATGATTTTGTGGGTACCTCTTCCTACCAAAAGAGGGATTAACAGACCATCCTGATGTGGTCCTTGCCCACTCTACATGAAGTGTGGCAGTGTCAACAGCTCCTTTGAGTGGGATGAATGAGGGTCCTCTTATGGTCTGTGCCTTGTCTGTTCATACAGTTTTGTAACTCGGACATGACTGACTCCTTTTCAGGGTCTGTGCTCACTGGGTTGACCCAGGAGTGATGAAAAGGTGCCGGAAGAGTCAAATATGTTACGTCTGACCTTCCTTAGGCTGTTTACACCTGCACTTTACCGTGCTCCAGGATGACCTGGGGAGTGAGGTGTGCAGGGTGTCTGTTGTAGGTCTTTTGAGTGCTGTGAGGTTGGGCCATGGGCCCACACAGTTCCAGGTGTGTGTGCTTGGAATTGTGCCCTCTTTTTCACCCAGCCAACAGCTGTGGTTATACAGAACGACCTGTTGGAATCAGCGTGGTTGATTACACATCGCAGCCGGGCAAATACTCATCAGGCTTCGCCAACTCTACCCATCAAGTCCAAAATTCTGCTGCAAGAGAGCTGATTAAGAAGAGCAAACATTACGCCTCTTGTGAAGTCTTTACACGGGCCACCAGCGATTCTTAAATTCTTTCTTATATTTATAGTTCATAAAGCACTTCACAGCCTTCCATCGGATTACCTCTCAGAGATGCTTTTGGTTTATGAACAAGGAAGATGCCTCAGATCCTCTGGTTCTTCACTCTTAGCTGCACCAATAAGATGAACAAATACTTCGGGTAATGCCGCCTTCAACATTCACACCCTGAGATGCTGGAAGGATTCGGAGGAGCCGCAGTATCTGAGAGGAACCGCAAATGTTGGTATTTTTAAGCATCATCTAAAAACCCACCTATTATGTCTGGCCTTTCGGTGGTGTTTATTAATGCTATGGTTTTAAAATTTTTATCTTTAAATTGATCTAATTCTGTTTTCTACAATCATTTTTACTGTTGTTCTTTTTGATATGTCTTATGCCATTTTACACTTTTACTCTTTTACTATACTTCCTGTTTTTTTCTTTTCTTGTAATTTATTGTTATTTTATTGAATTGTTATTTATGGCTTGTTCATTGCTTTACTGTAAATTTATTGCTTCTTTTAACTTTTTATCTTTTCACTGTCTTCACTGCCTATCTTTAACTGTTTTTTTTTCTTATCCAAGTATCTACTGGGCATTAGACTTAAAATAAATTCTGGCATCCTACATTTTATTAGTCACTTGTAATGCACTTTGAATTGCATTTTATTTGTTTGAAAGGTAAAGTCTCATTTAAACTCGATGGAAAAATAGTTTTTCAAAGGCTTTGAAATGATCAGCTCAGATCAGCAGAGCAGTGAATGTGACATTTTGACTTGTTATGAGTTTATGATTTACTACTTCTTAAAACAATTTTAGCAGTTTACAGTTTAACAGTCAAAGCTGGGGTCAACCACACCTGGAAATCAAGCTGACTGTAGCAAGAGACTCCTAAGGAAGCAACTCCGCTGCCCCCTCCCCTCCCTGTTTTTGCTCCGGGCCGTGTTTTATTTCGTTTGTGGTCTCTCTCTCTTTTAAAGGTACCATCCTGGGCGGCTGGATTTACTGACAAGTTAAATAGCCTTTCTTTATGGGGACTGATTTGTCTTCCTTCAGCCTCCAGGCCTTTGACCAAACATATGAATGATTCATTTTTGCTAAAGACACTGATCCATCTCACTGTAATTGTTCTGGTTTTACTGTTAGCCCTCGGATGGCTTGGCAGTAGCACTGCTATTGATTCTTTCTGTTGGGAACAAGCTCTGTTCCACATGAGGAAATATGTAGGGAGATTAAATAGGCCAGTAAATGACAACCTACGACCTCAGCTGCTTCCACGCTCTGTTAGTGCTGAGGCATGTTTGCCAGCCCCACTGTCTGACACAAACAGAGATAAGAAGAGCAGTGTTGGTCTTTATAGTATTTCTCATTAGAGCAACTTCCCAGACTAGTGCTGCCATAGCAGCAGGTGCAGGAGCTGTGTCCATCACTCCCTGAGCTACTCATTACCACGGTCAGCTGTAGTTATTAATATCCAAGACAACAAAGCTACGAAAGCCACAGGCTCCCTGGAGACTAAAGAGGTAAGAGAGCCGTCATGGTAGCATTGTGGCAACACAGGATTGGAAATTTCCTTGGACCAGTAAAATGGCTGCCATAATGTACAACATACGGTCGTTCCATCTTCGTCCTTAGGGCCTTTTGTCATGTTTTGATTTTAATAAAATGTTATTGATAAGAAAGCACCTTGTTTTTATGTGTGTTGCTGTGTAAAACACAAAATGAAAATGTGCTTATCTTTTTTGACATGCATCAGCACTGAAAGTGGCGGCCTGTAGCAGCTGAAGCCCTTATCCTTCAAAACACGTCAAAAATATAGTTTCATAAAAAATGAGCTTGTAATTTCATTGAACAGCTGGCCCCTGTAGTTTTACTTGAGCAAAGGTTATTAAAACACAAACTAAAGACAGTGCATCCCCCACCACAGTATAATGCAGGTATGTGGAATGTCCTTTCTGTCACTAAAGCCTTTTCACACTGGCCACAGGAAAAAAAACAAAAAAAACCAAAAAAGACAACACTTAACGCTTGCTAACATCTGGCTCTTGTCTGCAGGGGAATGATGATTTGGATGAAAGAGTGTACTGCACTGTGTGGAAACATTGTTGTGATTTGAGATAAATGCCTGCCGACTTTAATATTACCTTTGATCGATAACAGATGCAGATGCTGAATCACAAATAAATGGGAATGTATGATGGTTTGTAAAGGTGAGCTGGGTCGAAAAATCCACAGTACTTTAGTTACTCACAGATTGTGTGAAAGTGTATGTTCTAAAATCATTTTTATGTCAGAGTAGAAGTGATATATGATAGACATGTCAGACTGACAATAAGATAATATGGCAAAAGATCGCAGAGTGAAATATGAGACATAAATGCTGGTAAACTGATGTGTCAGGAGTGCGCACTGCACTCTTACTCACAGCTACAGTGATATCTGTGTGTTGGATGATCTGGGATGATTATCATCTGTTTGAACTGATTGAAGTGAGAGAAAGAGAGGTGTGCCAGGTGAGTTTAGAAACTTGTCTCAGCAAACACGTCGGTGCTTTCAAGCCATTTTAGAGACACAGGTCAGGCAGGAATCTTTTTCTGCTATAGGTTCAATAGTGGTCACTGCCGTAATTGTGAAGCCCATTTAAAATTAACCCGGTGCAGTGATGACAGCAAACACGACGCACCAGGAGAACAAAAAAAACAGAAAGCCAAACTTGGATCAGGAGTCAGTTGCCTATTTTTACCCACATTTAAAACCTCCATGTATACACACTAATTTTGGTGTGAAAAGGGGAAAACAGCACTTAAAAATTACAAACTCATACATTTCTGTTGGATCATTGGGAATTCTGACAGCATCATACTGAATTGAATCGCACTAAATTTATATAATGTGTAAGCCTTTATTGAAATGGTTAAACTCTTGTGAACTGTGTAATCTCAACATAGTTATCAGTACGTATACTTCAGTAGGATGTATTACACTTTCCACCGGCTGCTCAAACCATCTCAAGAGCGTCAGACTGGCCATGAGCCCGCTCTCTACAACTGCGGTGAGAAGAGGCCGGCCTTCAGTGAATCTAATCAGGCCTTGTGGCCACAGTGTAGATCACAGAGGAGGAGCAATAATTTAAGATGCTTTAAGGGGAATTCCCGTTTTTTGACACCTGGACCTTATTTAGAGGAATAAATACGCTCATATACTCACCCGGACAATTTTGATGCAGCTTGGACTCCTTCGGACGCTATTTAGATCCATCTGATATCTTCCGATATCTTTCGTAACTTTTGATGACGTCACAGATATGCGCCGCAAAAGCTCAGCTGTTTTACTTTGTTATGGTCGGCTATTTTTGTG
>JAPQLA010000023.1:824940-836768 GCA_029822935.1 Naso vlamingii | reverse complement strand
AAGACGCACCAGAAATGTTAAAACTACAGTGAATGTTGCTGATATGATGTCAATATGACTGAAAACAGGTTATTTCTGTGTCTATTTTGGCAGAGAAATGTGCTTTATGCCAAAAACATCGGTGAACCTCCTGAGCTGAATTGTTGTGTTGCTGCTAACTTGCGTCCGATGATGGTCTCCTGCATGCTGTGTGGCTGCTCTGATGTGCTGCCGACGTGACGCAGGATGAGAGTCCTGGCTGTAAGGAACAACTTCGGTTGAGCCTTATTGAATTCTAACCAAATTGAAAAAACAAGGTTCAAATAAAGTTTTTTTTGTTTGTTTGTTTTGTTTTTTTAAAATAATTTTCTAATTTATTTAACTTTTTCTGCAGCTTTGCTGTAATGGGGCACTGGCATGTTGTTGTGTTATTGTTTCTGTAGATGAACTAATTTTAGCCCGAAACCGTCCTCATTGACACTCTCAAATGAGTGAGCATACTTTAAAACCTCCGCTGTATGATTTTATTTTTAAGTGAGACACATCATGATAATCTGGGGCATATTCAGCAGAGAGTTCACTTGATGTATTTTTCGTACCTATCATACATGAATGTGCAGCTGCTTCCAAAAGCTTACACCAGTCTGCTAGCTTTTTATTTCATTAGTTTTTCTCCAAGCACTTCAGGTTAAACTGAGCTTAAGTTCTAACGTATATCAACTTAAATTACTTCAAAAAAATACGGCTAATCTTGTGTTTCTCACAGAATCTCTGTTCCCAAAGGATGCTATGACCCTTTAAATAGCTAAAATTGTATATGTATACGTATTGTATATAATATTGTAATATGTTTCTATTTCCAAAACCCTCATAAACTCTGCTTTTAAATAAATGAAACTGTTAATATAAAGGAAGTGTTTAGGGGTGCCTTGAAACCAGCAGAACCTCATTGCTTCTCACAATGATTTAATCAGAAACATGATTTAATTAGTTCCAATATGTCTGGTTGTGCATGAACAGTTTCCGAGTCACATTCCTCCTTAGCAAGTAGCTTTAATGTGAACTGTACAGTACTGATCAATAATGAATCCAATATACTGACAGTCTTTGCTCATCTTTGCAGAGTGATAGGCGCAATAGATGTGCAAGTGTTCAGATTTTTATATTATGGAAATCGGTAACACTTTCTTTGAAGCCTGTCTCTATAATGCATCATAATACATTTGAACGCACTTATGATGCATTATAGATGGTTATGGTTAAGGTTAACCCTAAACCTGCTTATAACTATAGTTACACAGCACTGTAGGTGTATTATAACGCATTATAATATAGAGTATGTTCCTGATGCTTTATAGATGGATGCTTTAAATGAAGTGTTAGCTGAAAATCTTCTCACAGTCTCAGTACAGACATGCAACTATTTTTTAAAAAAAGATCTCTGATCTGCTTTAATCACCACATCTGGTGGTTTCTTACCTCGACGTCTTGCCTTCAAACGATTTCATGCACACCTACTCTTTGGTTATCACACTTGTGCCGTGGTCATTTTCCAACATTACAACTAAAAACACTGGCAAATTTTTGGCCAGACTTTTTCAACTCAAAATCTTTACCCTAAATCTAACAACTATTAATTATAGCCTCTTTTTAAATCTAGTTAGAGTGTTTTCACATTATGCATGATTGTTTCGTTTCCTAATCAAACCTGATGAAATTTTACCAAATGTAAATTAAAAAAAAAAAAAAAAAAACATGTAAAACTTCTGTTCCTGACTGACCTGCATCAGTCTCAGACAAGAGAACAGCCTTCGGCTGTTGGTAAAAATCTGAGACTAACGACACTGCACAGTATACCGTCTGAGTATTTCATTTCTTGAATGACTTATTTAACAAATTCCAGGTTCCTATGGTTCAAAACAAATGTTTTAAGAAGAATTTATGGCATTATTTATGGTGTTATGGCTTGTGCCTTACTCATGATGCTGCCATAAACTGTCAGTGTGTGGGTGGGAAACACAATCAACAAGCACTAAATCAATGTGTTTTGATGGTAATTTGGCCAAAGTTGCTCAGACATCTTTGTCTGGGAAAAGTGTTGGTGGAGAAACTCCTTTGTTTCAGTGAGTCAAACATTACAGAGAGGTGCATAGATTTGATCAGAGCTGATAATTTGTGAAAAAACTGAGATGAAGCATTTGCCTTTGGTCACCACATCCTTAAAAGGATCCTTAAAACACTGTGGGCTTTTTTTTTACAAAGCAGCAGGTTTGCTGTTCTATTTCATCCCTGCTGATCGCCAGAGGCGGTGCTTTAAGCACTGAAAATTCCCCTTTGCGTACGCGCAGTTCGAGTGTGTATACCAATGACGTCACCTGTGACTCCCGGGTGACCCGAAGGAGACCATATCTTCCGGTGTCACCTGAGGATCGTTTCCTTTTTTTCTCCTCACGCGTAGTTTGCTTCGGGAAGCATTTAGCATAAGTTGCTGCTTTACTACGGCTACCTTATACTCTGTCGCGAGTAGCTCCGCGGCCGTTGTTGGTCGGAGCAGCGACAAGTCGCCCTCCAGGAGCTGCGACAGCGATCTTTTTTTCTCTCTCTGAAGGAGTGTTTTTTCTGTTTGTTTGTTGGCTCGCATGGACGCCAAGGTGTCCCTCTGCCGGTAAGGTAGCGTCTCCACTTACTCCGGACACAGTGAGTATCTCCTTAGTTCTTACTAAAGCAGGCTACCATGTTACTTTAGTTTATTTGTTAAATATTTGTCTGTGATAGCTGCGTTCGTGCATCTCCCTTCCGACGCTTAATTTAGTCAATCGAGCCTATTCGTTCGCGGACTTTTGCTGGCCGGTTGCGTGAGCACGTCCCAGTGCCCAGTGCGGATCCTTTGTTAGCGGTAGCATAGCTTCATTTGCAGGTGAGTTAGTTTGTCAACCTGTTGGTACAGGCTGCATGCGCGCTGCCTCCCCCCAGCACATGGTTTGCTTTTTGTTTAATTGTAGCATTAGTGCTCTAACAAGTGGTAACAGTTAACTGTTTTTGTTTGGGTTTTCTGGTTTTTTGTCAACCCCGATCTGGGTGAAGACCACTGCAGTGGTTGTTTTTCTTTTTGTATTAGCTTGACTTTTTTTTGGAATTCTCCTCTGCTGGTACAGGCAGCGTACGCGCTCCCTCCCCCCAGTATATAGCTTCTGGTACAGGCAGCGTACGTGCTCCCTCCCCCCAGTATATAGCTTCCACTCTGTCTATCTGTAGCGTTAGCGCTCAGGTTGTCTGAGGGTGATATCTGCTGGGCTCTTTACCTGGTGCAGGCGGCGTACGCGTCCCCTCCCCCCAGGGCAAGGCCTTTATAGGAGCATCTGAGCAGACTTGGAGCAGGTGAGTGTAGTGCCCTTCTGGTGTACCACAATGGATGATCCCATTTCTGCACATCCTGTGAGGCTCCCCTACAGCCACAGGATGGCCATGACCGTTGCCCCGCGTGCCTTGGTCTTGAGCACCTGCGAGAGGCACTCTCAGACAACCCCTGCATGAACTGCAGCTACTTGCCTCGGGCGGTGAGGGTTGCCAGGCTGGCGGAGGTGGAACGTCCAGAAGATGACGGCGACCTTCCCCCATTGGGCCAGCCACCTTCGGACCGTCTGAGACGATCTAAGCGTCGGGCAGGGGCTACAGCAGTCGCACCCCCCAGGAAGAAGGCGAAGTCTGACCAGAGCAGGCTCTCTTCTAAAGTGGAGCAGCTGTCTGCGGAGCTGGCCCAGATGAGGTCCATGCTCAGGGACCGCCAGCCTGATGCTCCGGTGGAGGAGGTTGTGGCACCCTTTCCTCCGATGCCAGTACTGGTGCCTGAGGAGGATACGCTCTTCCTGGCAGCTTCCGCCACTCATTTCCAGGATTATGGGGAAGATCTGGGAGATGTATCTGAGCAGAGCTCCCACTCCTCAGTTCAGAATTTGGGGGCTGAGATGGAGGACGGTTCCATGCGTTCCATCATGCGCATGGCCTTAGAGCGGCTGCACTTCGAGGTACCACAGCAGGCAGAAGCAGCGCCAGCAAGCGCCTTCTTCAGGCGCAGGCCGGCCCCCACTGGCTTCGCCATTCCCCACTCAGAGGACTATCTGAAGGAGTTGCAGGCCTGCTGGAGGGATACGAAGGCCTGCTCCCGTCTGCAGATGGGCGGACCCGGATGGGGGTCCGGATGGGGGTCGTGGCCGGCATCCAGGCATGCCGGCCGTCGAGCCTACCATCCCTTCCCTCATCGTGGCCCCAGATGAAGCCCTGTGGAGGGATGCCAGGTGCCCTCGATCCCAGTGTCGAATCACGGACGACCTGCTCACAAGGGCGTATGACGCGGGGGCACGTGCTGGTTGCATCGGGAGCTCATTATCGCACCTCATGTTGGCCCTCTCAGTGTCATTACAGGAGAGCAAGGTGACGGCTGATCCCACTACCTTCTGTGACGCCTCACTAGAAACATTTGGCCTAATGGCCAGGGAAATCGGATGCATGATGTCGATCCTTGTTCAGGCTCATTGCCAGGTTTGGTTGTCTCAGTCGAACTTGACAGAGGCGGCTAGGAGAACCCTTCGGGGCCTCCCGGTGGAACCAGGGGAGATATTTGGCCCCGCAGCCCAGGAAGCACTCGAACGGACCATCCAGGCTGGCCAGACCAGACAGCAGCTGGCGGGTCTTCGACGAATGCCTCTGCCTGATAGGCCTCCTGCCAGCAGGCCGAGAGGTGCTGCGACCGCCTTTCGCACCCGCTTTCCACCACCGGCCTACCCCACTGACTGTCGTGAGGTCCAGCGTCCCACACAGAGACCACAGGACTTTCGGGACTCCGCCCGCCTCCCCTCCAGGCACCTCCGACAGACAGTGGCAGACAGTGAGACCTCGGGGCCGGCGGTTGGACATTTTTCACATCAGCAGCTCCAGCAGTGGGCCCATGTTTCAGACCTGTGGGTAGTTGTCACCCTAACCCACGGGTACAAGCTGCAATTCTGCCGCCGGCCCCCCACATCTGGCTGGGTCAAAATGACATCTTTCAGCGACCCGGCAAAGGCTTTCACACTGGATCAGGAGTTATCTACCCTCCTGGCCAAGGGCGCGATCGAGCCTGTCGACCCCCGTCACGTCCCAGAGGGTTCTACTCGACGTAATATCTTGTGACAAAAAAGACTGGCGGATTTCGCCCAATATTGGACCTCAGAGGGCTGAACAGGTTTCTGAAGGTCATACCCTTCCACATGCTAACCACAACAGAAGTCCTGCGGATCGTGACAAACGGGAATGGTTTACATCTGTCGACCTCAAGGATGCATACTTCCACATCCCCATTGCTCAGCAGCACCGGAAGTTTCTTCGATTCGCCTCTCGAGGCCGCCACTGGCAGTTCAGGGTGCTACCCTTCGGGCTCTCCCTCTCCCCAAGGGTGTTCACAAGGTGTGTGGCTGCAGCCCTTGCACCTCTACAGTCCCAAGGCCTGAAGGTGCTCCCGTACCTCGACGACTGGCTGGTCTGTGCACCGTCCCGGGCCCAGGTGTCCAGAGATACAGCACGTCTCTTGTCCCACGTGGCCCGCCTCGGACTCAAGGTAAATATGAAAAAGAGTTGCCTGGTGCCATCTCAGGCCCCAACTTTCATTGGTGTGACTTTGGACAGTGTGGCTATGAAGGCCAGGCCATCCCCCCACCGTGTAGACGACATCCTGCGCCTTCTTGCCCTCTTCCAGGAGTAACTACGGTTCTATGAATCCCGAATGACCGCCAGAGCTTCCTGTCACTCAGAATCCTCGTGTGCTTGCGAGAAGATTCTGTAGGAAACGATCCTCAGGTGACACCGGAAGATATGGTCTCCTTCTGGTCACCCGGGGGTCACAGGTGACGTTGTTGGTATACACACTCGAACTGCATGTCCGCGAAGGGGAATATTCAGTGTTTAAAGCACCGCCTCTGGTGGTCATTCGGGATTCATAGAACCGTAGTTACATTTGTAACTTTCGTTTTATTTCATGTTGGTGCAACAGCACAGAAGGCTGAGTGACGGGGAATAAAGATCAGATGTGGTGGTAATGAACATACTCTCAGACAGTCACATCACTTGTGACATCACATCATAACTGACATGACTGCGGCGTTCGCTCCATGACACATTTGAAGAATAAAACATGAAACACAACTTTACTGAACAGAAGGCTGGTTAGGAGGCAGTGTTGAGCTCTTTTCCACCGTCTCAAATGCAGAGCGGCATGCTGAGTTAAAGTCACTCCAGGTTATTTTGTTGTTTTTGTTGTCTGGTATTTTTGTTTGTTTTGTTGTCTCATTTGCATATCATTTAATAAAGGCAAACACAAAACAACATGAATGATGAAACTGTTGTTTTCAAATATGAGGCTGCAGATTTATCTGTGTGTGTGTCTAGCTGCCTTCACATGGCTGCAGGGGGTCAGTGAACTGAAATAAGAGCAAATCCACGATAAAAGTTCATCAGTCTGTGCAATCTGACATTCCTCCTTCAACTACAAGGATTGTTGTATGTGTGCAAATGTAATCATCTCCTGCTTGGAAAGTATTAAATTAAAATAGTTTATTAACATTTTAAGCATTATTGTGTTCTTTGTTCATTGTTTTTTTAGTGTTTAGTTTGCTTCTAAAGGTAACATCCGCAGTGTCAGCGAGTGGGGTGACGATGAGCCAGAAACAGCTGTGGCTCCAGATGGGTAAAGCAAATTTCAAGGTCAGGAAAAAACTAGCAGTCACTGCTTGCATCACCACAAATATACGACTCTGTAATCAATGTAATCATTACTGTGTTTTATCAGAATACACAGAAACAGCATCAAAACAGAAAAACGCTGCAGTGAATAAAATAATTCAATGACAAATTTATTTAGTGTTGAACAAACAGTTTTGCATTGTGCTCATGGAAGAGCAATAGAGATAACATGTGATGAGCATGACCTTCTTTGTATGCATAAAGAAAAACAAAACAAACAAAAAACAAAAACGAACAAACATCCAGCCTGCTTCCACAGCCTTGTCCTTGAGTCACCCTGTAGTTTCGGGCTGCTATCACAGGAGCCTCAACAACAAAAGCAAAGACAGAGACTCAGGTTGCGTCTGACTGAAAGGAAACTGAAGTCACAGCAAGCAGCAGAGAAGCGTTCTCTCTCTGTGTCATTCCGGTTTTCCCTCAGGACAGGAAGGTAATCGCTGCTTCAAGGACAACAGGAATGCAGATGGGCGGTGGCTCATATGAACAGAGGAGTGGTCAGCTCAAGGTCAAAACTCAGCTTGGAAAACCTGCCCTCACAAAGACAAGAGCAGCCTCGCTTAGTTGCACACGTAATAATTAGGGGCATTGAAGCAGTATAGCAGCGCTTATTGGGAGTAATTTAAACCAGCAAGCACAAATATTAATTCACAGATTTTTTCCCTTTGCTCTCAATGCACGGCTCCCTGCAACAACTTGGTAATTTTAATTTATTTTAATTTCAATGCCGTTTTCTTGTGTGGCACCTGTCCTGATGTGCAACTCACTCGCTGTTGGTACTATAGTCCACACCTACATCAAAGAGCTTCCCATGAGGACACCGTTATGCTCACGGGGTGATCGTACATCCCTTTCAGATGCGTTGTAGTCCAGCCATGAACTGCAGTGTCTCTTACGTGACTTTTTAAAATAAATTCACGATGATAAATCCGACACTAGCGGTCTTCTGGGGATACTGGTGCAGTTTACCGTGTTAAAAAAGAGAGGCAGCGCAGGTGGTATTAGGTATGCCTACCTGATGCTTGCCAGGGCATTATTTTATTGCATGAATTTTTAATGAATGATTATGTTTGGAAATAAATATTGTTAATTTTTCATCAACACACACTCACAGTATGTAATATTTATTAAATATAATGCAGTTTTAGAGATTTTGGGAGGGCACAAAATTCAATTTGGACAGGCATTACCCCCCCTGTGGCGCCGGCACCGATGAAAGCATCCATCTATAATGTATTATGAACATACTTATAATGCATTATAATGAGCCTATAGTGCTGTGTAATCTGGCTAATTGTAAATGTGTGATTAATTTACCATTAATCACAAATTAACGAAGGAAATCATGTGATTAATTGTGAATAAATATTTTAACCGATTGACAGCACTAATTAAAACTACATATTTTACATCATACTGAAATGTTAATAATTAAAGAAGATATAAGTAATAAAATATAAGTTCTGGATCTAACCCTAACATATGTTGGTGTGTGCACATACAGAATTCATGCCCCCCCTGCATAAGTCGGTGTCCCGGTTGAGAAATCTGAAAAGGTCTGTATGTCTCCAAATCCGTAAAATAACTATAAAAGTTAATGAATCAATGTGATAACAAGCAATGCTAACATATCGTTAGCTAACAATGCTCTCACATTGTTACTGTTGGCAGGCAGCTTCAGGCAGCTGTTCTCAGTAATAAGGCCCTAAAAAAGGAGTATCTCACACTCTTTATGTATGCAGCGTACTGCAGCGTTTATAATTATAATGTGCAAAGTTTTCTGTCCTTGATACCAACTGCTGACTGTAACATTGGTGCACTGACTGGACAATGATGGACGAGTCCCCCAGTGACATGAAATGGTCTTCATATACATGTATGTTGCACTTGACTAGTTTTTCAACCACTGAAAGCATACATGACACAAAGTGCCAATCTGCTCATCAGAGGTGCATACATGGGCATCTTGCCCATGAACACTTTCACATGCAGACAAGAGGAGCAAGAAAGACATCAAACTACCGATGCTCAAAGTTCTGCACATACATACTATTTACATGTATGTATGAGAAAAGCCACATCCAGTTTAAACTAGTCCACTCACCAGCAGGATGAAATCCTTATTTTCTGAAGCAACAGAACAACCACTCACTTTATGGGCCTGCACTTATCTTGTTTTAACATTCACCTCGCCTATTGCTGTTTCATTATCACCATAATCCCCACACGCCTGTCAGAAAATTGGTTTTATGCAACACGCCCGAATGAGAGGCTGGAGAAAAAAAATCACTGCACTGGTTGAAAAAAACATAGAAATAAAGAAACGATAAGCAAGCAAGGTGAGGGTGTAAATGGAAAATATATGCACTGTACTGTACACAGGAACAAAACCAGAAAGAATTTACATTCTGCATACTGTTTGCCACTGGACATTGTGCTAAAGAAAACAAATTGCACAGAGGGGGCCTTCTATGTGTTTGGGAGAACTGCATGCAGAAATTGGATATTCATATGAAGCAGAAGTGTGAAACATGATGATGGTGTGATAACACTGAGACTGTTCTAGGAAACACACTGGAAATGCTAAGGCAAGTATAAGCAATATTCAAATAACTCAAGCAATGACAAATGATATTTCATGACAGAACATCTTTAGAGAGAGGCAGGATGCATCCATATCAAAATGACATAATTACACGACAATTTCAATAACACTTATAATGTGAAGCGGCTGGGATGAAGATCAGCCTCTAAATCTGACCCCGGGGTTCTACTGGATGCATGTGCCTTCCGGAAGGACTCCGCTGCGTGTTTGCTCCGCGCTCTGCTGTCAGTCAACAAACACCGGCTGCGTTCAGGCTTCAGAGCGCAGCACAGCCCGACAGCTGGAGTCACGAGACTATGAGATTTTGCGGTAACAGAGTCAAATCTGACCGCAGCCTCTGAAAACCTCCGATCTGTTGGCCTCAGGCCTGGCTCTGCACATAATGATGGTTAATTTATGAAGTTAAGTGAAATATGATCTGGTGTCAACACAGAGTGTTTTATTTTGAAATTAACTGGACGTTTTAATGTTGTATCTGTGTCCGACTTCCTGCCCCGCTCGATCTGCTCTGTGTGTCTGCTGTGGAGGGCTCCGGATCACCGGAGCTGTGACGGAGAAGAAACACAGCACAGCCGCAGCCAGTGGAAGCTCACACACTGACTGGAATTGAAACGCATCAGCTCCGCTGCCGTGATGGAGCAGAGACAAACCGCACACGCATCTGGTGGAATTTAGGGGTGAGGCCATGGTTCTCAGCAGAAAACCAGTGGACTGTCCACTCTGAGAAGGAAATGAGTTCTTACTCCAAGGGAAGGAGTTCAAGTGTTTCAGGGTCTTGTTCACGAGTGAGGGGACTATGGAGCAGGAGACTGGCCAGAGAATTGGTGCAGCAAAAGTGATTTTGTGTTTGCTTTTCCAACCATCAATCTTTGTTCCTTCCCTCACCTTTGGTCATGACGGATGGGTCATGACCAAAAGAGGTCACGGATACAAACTGCTGAAATGGGTTTCCTCAGGAGGGTGGCTGGCGTCTCTCTACAGGATAGGTTGAAAAGTTCTGTCATCTGGAGTGACAGAGGTGGTTCCAGTATCTGGCAAGGATGCCTCCTGGTCGCCTCCCTATGGAGGTTTTCCAGGCACCTCCAGCTAGGACCGGACCCCGGGGGCAGAGCCAGGTCCAGATGGTGAGATTACATCTCTGCACTGGCCTGGAAATACCTTGAGATCTCCAAGTCAAAGCTGGCTGATGTGGCCCGGGAAAGGGAAGCGATGGATGGATGGATGGAAAATGGCACACATTATTTTTCAGTGGGCACCAATGAAAAAGGAACAAATCACTGACTTACTGCATCGCTTACTGCATTGCATGGTGCGTCAGTGCACATTCTATCTGTTGCAGTTCTAGGCTCAAACACGTTTGCTACTCCATTCTGTTCCAGTGCCTTCTTCCCTCCCCTTTTTCGATGTAGTCTTGTAAAACAAAATGTAAGCATCATGAAGGAGCTGGAGTTGAATCTGCTTATATTAGCTCATTCGGAGGAGGGGGGAATTGGCATTTTCTGTCATTAACTACAGCTGATAAATCCATTTTTGCTGCACTATATCAGTTGTGGAGGTCCTAGACAGGCTGGAAAAGTTAATGACATCGTATCTGTGTTGATTAAATCATCCGCTGGTCTGTTAAGTTACAAACAGCCATAGTTGGGATGTTAATAAAGTTAGTGTCAGGAGGAAGGAGAGCTTGCCATTTTTTCTGTCATTTTCTACATGTGTAATCAACATTTCTGCTCTGTATCAGTTGTGGAAGTCTCAGAAATGTTGGAAAACCTAACAACGTCGTGTGTGTGCATAACATAATCTCGTGGTGTATAAAGTCGTGTTGTAAATAATTTGTGCGTTCGCTTGAGGTGGTTTTTACCTTTGTCAAAACACAGTTAATTCATAAATTGGGAGATGGAAACAGCTGTGTTGAATAAATTGTAGCGTAGCGAATATTTATCTGCTGGTTCCTCTCCCCAAAAGAAGTAGTAGTAGAAGAAGCCCAGAGTATTCCTAGACTCATCCAAAGAACATAACGGCAATTTTGGACGGTAAACAGCAACGAAATACCACGATGTTTTGTTTCCGGTCTGCAACTTCTGCTTCTTCTACTGTTTATTACAGTCAAACTACACTGTGCAGCCGAGTGTATTTGCTCCAAACCAGTTGTTGGAAATGTTCCTAAATTTTTTTGAGAGATTTCAAACATTTGTGTAAAATGAGCTTCACAATTAATGGAAACATGGCTATTGATAGCCTGCTTTGTTGACTTAAAAATGTGCAAGAACAGCCATCAAAGACATCCAGGCTAATTTAAGTGAATGCAGTAGCCGCATCACACAGGCTGAGCAGCGGGTCTCCAGCGCTGAAGATACAATCAATGATCTGCAAGTAACTAGTAACACGCTGGAAAGGAGAGTGAAGTATCTGACAACTAAAACAGAGGATTTGGAAAACAGGAGCCGACGTAACAACATGAGAATTGTGGGAATAC